>CCAG010020483.1:0-75813 GCA_001077435.1 Glossina morsitans morsitans
AATATTAGAGACACTAACACAATGGACGAATGCGGGATAATCAAATTTTGAAAAATGATGTGTTAACATCAAACTAAATATGATGCATATATACGTATGTCTAATATCTATATGTTCGTGTATTGTTGTTACTCTGTTACTAAACATCCCATAACAACAATATGTGAAGCGAATCCTTTTGTTCATCATAAATATTGCAGACGAACCATTCTTTACTGTTTTTGTTTTCAATCCAAAGAATTTCAGAATAATTTTCGATTTAATTGTGGGACATTAAGAGACACGCAAAAAAAAAAAAGAAAAGGAACAATAGTGTAAAAGGTCCTAGTTCACATAACACTAAACAGTGCCACAGAAGGGGTAATGCGTTGCTTTCTAAATTGAGGGGGAGTTTTTTTATCTTTTTTTTCTTTTTTAAGTATTCATTTTCGTTTCCGTTTTCATTTTCATTTTCGTTTTCGTTTTCATTTTCATATTCATTTTTTAGTTTTTTAACTTTTCCGATTTTCGATGTAAGCCCGGCAGTTTCCATTAATGATATATGATCGCTGTGAAAAGTTTCCTGAAAACTATCATTTTTCATGTAAAAATGTGTACACCGCACTGCAATCAAATGCAATTGAAATCATCAAATAAATGGTTTTCATATATAAGTATTTTGTCATGTCACGTTTAGGGCTTTGCATGTACGGCGGATTTGTTACTGCTTTCCATTTCATTATTCAAAGGAATCGTGTATAATTCAACTCTGGATGATTTTCTTTCCCATTTTGCTTTTCTCATTTGATACACAATGCAAAAATCAATCCATCATTTTATATGACAATTTCATCATCAATACATGTTTTTCAGTGCATGCAAACCGTAAATATTCCTTTGTCACTCTATTTGAAAATATTTATGTGTTTTTTTTTTTTTTTTTTTTGCACTCATCGCAGGGGACACATTGAGTTTCCCAAACGTGTATACGGCACAGAAGTACGCATCGGAAATCCCTGAAAATGTACATGTACATATTCTTGAGGAGCATGAATGGGGTAGAAATGATTTAGCCACGCCTATTTACCTGCTTGCGTGTTTCTCGGTAAGCGATGGCCTTTCAGAAAACCACGATTACAAGCTCAAAGTTTAGTTTATACGAGCATTCAATGCAAATTTTAAACTTCTCCGTGTTAACTAACCTCTTAACCTTCTTGTCCGTATATGCGGACGTTTATTTATTTATTTGGTGCGTTGGAAAGATTAAGGCAAATGCCAAGAATCTACCATCTTTTGGACGACCCTGTCAAAAAAAAAAAAAAAAAAGTGCCATAGAACGTTGACAACTGGCAACAGTGTTCATCGAAGGCGAAAAGGCGATGATAACATAGCAAATAGATCTGAAGGTATATTTATAAAAATGCGTCCGCTATTATCAAGCAATTGATGGAACGATCATACATTTTGAAGGTAAGCATAGGAGTATAACCAACAATATAAAAAATCCGAATCGAAAAAATCAAGCTTCGAATGTTGAGTCAGTGCCTTCCAAGATGGATACGCCCCGCAATTTAGACTGTCATCCTAAGAAAAGGAATTAAAAATGCCTTTGTGAAAAAAAAGGGGAAGAATTGATGTCCCGCCGGAATGTGTGAAAGCATTTTACTTCCAAATTATTATTGTTCCTTAGCGGCCATAAATGTAAACCATATTATTATTTATTTATTTTTATTTTTATTTTCTCCTGCTTCTTTGTTTTTGAAATTTCTTTCGAAGATGAAGTCATCTGTTTCGCACTATTTTAAAAGGTCGTCTCTGACGAGAGTAAAAACTGCAGTTAGCTAAATTCTTTCTTTCTCTAAATTCTTAAAAGTATCCGTTCACGGCTAACAAGGCAAAACTTATAACAAGGAGTAGGCATGCAAATATGACCAATTACTTGCAAAACGTTCTTAAATCGCATTGAAAGTATAATTTGGAAAGCTTGTTATCTAATACAATAAATAATCCAATGCGAATGAGTTGTGGACTTTATTTTTCCATCCAATATGATTCACAAAGAAAAGATTGTCTTTTTGTATATAAAGGATGTTGCAGTTGAGGGGCTGAACCTGTTGATAATCTGCTTCAAGCTTTTTTTTTCAGTCAAATCGAAAGATTTTTTTAAAGGATGTTAAAAGGTATTCTGCTAAAGGTTTCATTTATCATTGACTACTAGGTGTCCCATTGTTTTTTTCCCGAACACAGCTTGCTTGTTGAAAGGGCCATTTGCCTTTGGAGATTATACTTTTTATTATTCATTTACTTTCGTCTTCTAGATGGGACTCTCACAAGGACAATCAGTCGACGATTGACATTTTCTGTTCAGTGCTAATAACGTCTCTACGTGAGGTTTGCAACATGGATCAGAAAGCTGTCATGCGGAGAACTTATGTTTGACATGTTGTACCCCTTTTTCAATTGCATTAGTCCCTCTACAATGGTTCTGAGTTAAGTTAATACTTTACACACTGGGGGTTTCGACTTAGTTTTTTTTTTTTTGGCATATGAGCAATCACTCAGAACATGCCCCCTGTATTTGTAACACGGTCATGATCAGAAAGCAGTGGTAAAAGAATGGGAAAAAACATGGGGAGTGGGCGCCGCCTAGTGGATCTCGCATCATATTTCTCCGCGCTCTAAATATCGCATCGTGTTCAATTGTCATCAAGGACATGTCTCAACCTATTCAAAGTTAGGAAAAACGATTTTATTTACGGTTCGATATTGTTACTCTTAAGCCTTAAACTTGGATATAGCATGTCAGTGTAATCCAGTGCAATGCTGTACGAAAATATGTACATATATATGGATTTATAGGTCAAAGCATGCTTGAAGTTATTAGCTGTAAAAGCTCCTACCCTTTCACTTCAGTTTCCCTTGTATTAAGCATTTGGAAAGACAAAAGACAAGTCCAAAGATGCGTCACAAGGCCATGTCGTATAAGCATCAAATTTTTCGGAGGGAACTCGCACAACCAATTACCATATTTAATAAATAGGTGAACCTCACTTTATATTGATGCAGAAAGATCGTCTTTAATTTGCTACGTAAATTCTAGATAGTCCTCAAGTGTTAAGGTTTCTACGAAATTTGTTATAGATTGTATATCTCCAGGTTTTCGTCTACTTCAAACTTGGTCTATGGCAGTTAGCTGAGAACATTTTTGTCAAATTTTTACCTTTACCTTTAATGCTTTCAACAGATAGCAGGCAGGCGAGGTAACTGAGACCTCGGACCGGACCGCGTGACCGGCTCAGTAGACAAGACTGCCGTTTATGTACGGTATGTAGACTCTAAAGGGGTATCTCTGGGTGTTGTAGACCGAAGGACAAATCTTTGATTGTTGCTATACCCACTCTTCCCAGATGAACGCAAAAGATATGTCAAGTGTTTGCCATTTGCAAATCTATTAAATAACTAATCGGAACAATAACTGCAAGCAGTTTAACATAGGGTTTAACTTTGACCATAACCGTTTAAGTATTCGTTGACAATTAAGCAAACTTTTGTTAAAATTTTTAAAAGCAGTTCGCTTGTTGAGAAACAATGTTTAGAGACACATTTTGCTTTTCGCAAACTACAATCATATCTTTAATCTAACCTAAGCTCATCCTTCAGCTAACTTCAACGTGCTCAAATTCTTAACGACAATATGCATTTAATTGCAGTTAATCTGGTTGTTTAACATTCTGTGACATTTCATCATAACAAAATCACGCGCGGAGATCATTCACTAACAAAAAAAAAAAAAAAGAAAAATCTTCCCACAACGAATAAGTTTGACTGGCATACGCACCCTATGTTGTTGATTGCTGCGGACTCTGAGACACAAAAATTAACAAATTTGTCATGTCCTTGAGTGCCAGCAGACCAACTCACAAAGCCATTGGCGAATCACGTGCTTCATTAGAGAAACCAGAAAAATCACAACAACATATATACAGATCAAGATATTCGTTTCTTTTACATTTTCACTAGACAGAGAACAAATTTGTTTAAAAAGTGGTTACTGGTGATGTGTTACAGTGATAGTGTCCTGTTGTTTACGGGTGTTAAATGTTCAATTTTGAGCGAGGCGTGAGAAAATCTCTTTCCCTTTGAACGTAAGAACTATATTATAAAAATTGCCTTTACGTGTCTAATGTTTGCTGATGGGTGCAGCACTTATGCACATAGGACTCATTTGATGTTTTGAATATTTTACACTTCAGATATGCGGGTCAAACATTAAAATTCCAAAAACAAAATTTAAAATACTTGAAATGAAATAAGAAATAATGAAGTGGTGAGAATGCAGTTTTCTTGAACATTAGTCACAAAAGTTTGTAAAACCATTCCACAGCAGGGTGTGTCTTCAAAGGTAACAAACATACACAGCAGACTGACTGTATTCCTCTTTACTTCTTTTTATTGCATTATACAACGTATTTGCTTTTACTAAAGTTTCCATATGCTAATGGTTTCTAGGCCTCCCACCGACGCATTATTGACATAAACTATAAGAAATTATCCCGAGTGGATCTCATCAAGAGTTCTTTTTTTTTGTTTAAGAGCACAAAAAACCTATGAATCAAACACGTGTCATTATCACAGAAAGCGGTCTGCCTATGAACACTCTAAAATGATGACACTCGTTTGACACGTACTTCAACAATACGTAGAGTAGTGCATTTTTATCTCATGTGACATATTGTTGCTCATTTTTATACATCACTATCAGTGACTGATACTTGATAAAGTAAACATTCTCTATATAGTACATGCTGCTGTTGTCACACATTCATCATTTGTTGACTCAAACACGTGTTGATTACATTTCCTTCGGTTCGGAAGGAAATAAAAATTTGCATTTTTCTTTAATTAATCGTAAACAATTTTCCTCCTTTTATGACAATTAATGAGCGAGAGAAAGGTTCTGATAAAAGAATTCCTAGGCACTTTTAATTAAAGCAACAACAAACATTGGTTTGATAAGAATAGCAATGGCGGTAGATTTGGTGAGAGGTCGATTAATTAAAAGTAAAAAGCAATAATAACTTCTCCCTGCAAATAAATAAACAAAGGCAAACGACTGCAATGAGTCCCCATTAACCCGTTTTTCGTCAAGTTTAACTTGTTGGATAAAACGTACCTTACTACCGTATTTATTAAAGTTGTTGTACATAATTTTGCAATGGCACGGACTAACACCAATTCCCTGTATATCTAAGTTTGATTTTGAAAATATTAAACATTGTCTTCATTGCTTTAAATCGTATCAAAAATTACTAGAAGCTAGATTTCGGGCGGACACCTCTCTTGTAGTAAATGTTAAATGTGGTATAGTTTTCAGAAAATTTTTAGAAATTTCGTAATAAAAGTGCCTTTGCGATTAAAGAGGGTTTCTGGAAACCAGTTTATCTCACAAACTTGACAATTACTGCACAAATCTTAGTAAAAACCCAAACCCAGTTTTTGGGTTAAACCCAGTTTAACCCAAATATTCATACATGTAGTACAAACATGCGAATAAGTTATGCCGACTTGTGATTCAGGAATTCCACGTGAATAGCTACTAATCGCCTTAATCACTGCTACGAGAATTCAATTAATTTAATTCTAACTGCTACTCGAGACGAATCTTTCAAAATACCAGTCGTTGATTAATATCTTGACTTGACAGATGGAATTCCTGCATTTACAGTCAGAATTGTCATTTTAGATCCTGCATCCGCCATCTCAGTTACCATAGTTTTTTTCTCGTATTTTGATATCGTGAGTTTCCAGTATAAAGAAATTGTCCCTCATATAGCAAAACTTGCTCAGGAAATGTTTATGGTTCTAGCCTAGAGCGTCCTATTCTCCCCGCCCTTGAGCCAAGACATTACTCCTAACGCAGGTTTCAATGAATGGTTTATTGTTTGTTCTATTTTTAGGACGATACTCAAATATGTGTTCTTTTCAGGATAGCCTCAGTAGACGAGACGTTTTTTCGCTATAGAATTCAAAAATTACTATACAGATGGCGAATGGGGAAGTAGTAGCCAGCGGTGGGCAATACTTTAATTAATTTGTTCATTCATTCTGTTCCGAAATAAATGCACCTTAGACCACAAAAAGCACAAAAAACCGTACCGAACTAATTTATGCTCTGAATACATTTTCTTCTAGGTTGATAGAGTCGTGTTACCCCTTAAGAGAAAATGGTAGGGAAATTTTAAATCCGAAAGCGACAACGTTCGATTACCATCGTTTGGTCTCTGTGGGATCTTCTGATAATTGTGTTCTTGACACACCTCCTCTACTCGAGTCACTGTGATAGCTGATTGTTAAGCAGGAATCCTAAAAGTTTAATGCATCTCTGCGATTTCTGTTATCGGAGCGTATGGAAGCGAACATTGCAAACATATCTTTCAAAACAACTCTACTCATGTATATTTGAAATATGAAATAAGTGAAAGTCAGTCGATTGCCTTTTAGTTAAAAGCAGCCAGAACTTTAACTATTCGAAGGTTCGCAAGTATTCACTGTTATACATTCCGCAGTAATTTAACTAATTTTTAAATTGCATATTGAAAGAGAAGTTCAAATATCAAGTGCCGTAGAGTTTTGAATACAGGACAGACTGCCAGTCTTTAAATCCTTATATTAACAATTTATTTGCAACATATGTGAACAACAAAAGGTAAACGTTAGAAACGCGAATAAAGCCATATTTTTAAAAACTTAAAGCATAACATCTTACTTTTAAATTGAATGCTTACTTAGCTAACTTTCAAATGAAACGGCTTAATTGTCAATTCGAATCATCCCTTAGGGCTGTGGTAATTATTCACCTACAGTTACAGACTTCAGATATATTTGAGCTTAGTCTTCCACTTACAGACAAGACATGTTGAAACTTTTTCGAAATAGTAGTCGGTGGAACTCGACAGGACAAAAAGTAGCTTGTCCAAAGTAGAATACATATGTATATAATATAATATAATATAATATAATAAACGAAATAGTAGTTGAGGTGAAGGATATGATTATACCATTGCGTATAAAACATTTATAGGAAAAAGAATTCAATTCTAAAGAACATTAAGTCAAAGCTTGCGAATTGGATAAATCGAATGCATTTTTACTACATCTCCTCAAGGATCGAGTGTCGCGTATGAATTTTTTGTTTTGCTATTAGACAAGTAACAGTTTTATGGGAATTTAAATACTTTTAAAGTACGATACGATTTGAACCCAACTGAAAAAGAATGTTAACCGCAACAATAATTTCAAACATTTAATATCAAAATAGAAAAAGTGTACAGTTGCGTTTAGGCAACAACAAGCACAAATCTTATAAGGGTTGTTACGCTCGTTCTTTTATAGTTTGCTTCCTTTAACTCTCCACTTTATTGAAATCGTTAAATGTGTTCACGCACACCTGAATGTGGTTTTCTATTTGTTTTGTCTCGTATTGTTTGATTGTCTGCAGATACACATATACGTTATGATATATGTGTTTGATAAGACTTCAATAGAGACCCAGTAATTTGGTAATTGTTAAACCATCGCTATTCTATTTTTTCCCACTTTTTCCTTTACATGATTATATTTTTATGTTTTCATTATTGCTTATACTTTAGATGAGTTGTTTGCGTGTTATTGTTTAGTTAAGTTAAAATTTTTTCTAAAGGTACTTAAGTGTGTTCCCTTTCATGTCGTCGTGCCGTGGCTTTTAATGTCGACGACTTGTTTATATTGGGCAGTTAGTAAAAATTCCCCCATTACTCTATGCTCGATGGAAATAGGTACAGATTAGATAGCTAAAATGGAAAATATATGATATAATGCTTTGTATTCATATATCATCAGTATTTCATGGCGATCGTATATATATTGTTCTTAAAGCCATATAATGCATAGAAAATGTTACTTAAATTGGAAGACTTGCTTCCTTTCAAAAATCCTTTAAAAGTGTTCTTCATCAATTTAACTATCGGAGCAATAAGAACAGAGTTCGGTAAATTGCAATTGTAAGCAAACTCTAATATATAACACGTAATATAAATGTGAAGGAAAAGAAACCTTTCATAGCGGACCTGAGGACAATGGATGTGTAAACTTGACCTTAAGCTGCACATGATTTTCTTACTTTTGTTAAACCGTGTGTGTCAGCTTTTGTTATTGATAAAGTTCTAGCAACGGGCGCTGGATGAATGGATGTGACTAAGTCGAATCGCAATCTTTCGCTGACCTTGCATAACATGCTACATAGAAGCACTGACGCAAGTGGGATGGCACTTCTGGCACTGCAAGATATCAAAGTCAACTGAACAACGTAATGACGCATGAGCGCCTGAGGCTATTGTAAATAAGCGCCATTCGCTTAGTCAAATCTTGGTTTGCTTTTGGATAACAACTTACGTATTGCGAAATATGCCGCGAAATCGTCGCGAAAGAATTGAGAAACTGAAATGAAAATGAAATCCGATTAGAGGCGTATTTAATGGTGGTTCTTGTGTATATGTAAAATAACACATCATGCAGTAAGGCCGCAGAATGAAGTACACCTGTAGGATAATTGTTGAGGAGTACATATGACCCAACCTTCAAGCGAAATATGGGAAAACAATTGATATACAGGCCGTTAGAGAAAGTTTATATTAAATTTACCATCTCTATATAGAAAGCTTATGGTTATGTATAAATTTGTATATATGCATACGTTAGATCGGGGCAAGAGTCTGCTATATATTTTGACGAAGTTCGACGTGTTCCTCTGCAATGTCATTAGCGCCAAAATCGGCGAACTTCTTTGTGACTGAAATCTCTTGAATGAAATTTTTCAAAGTGTATTTGACAGGTGCTAACATTCACAAATTCACTTCCCAATGTGTCATATAAGTTTTTATAAGCAACCGATGTCTAGCTTCGTTGCTGGAACTCATACCTAATGCAATATCTTAAACGCACTTCATCCATTGCACATTTTATTCACTTTGCACCTCGCAATTAAGTGATGAATGGCATTGAAAGTGTAGGGCCTCTAATCCCTAGGCCCTTTGCATAACGCATTCTACTTGCTTTTGTTTACCTGCGAAGTGAAATTACGTATCGGAAGTAAAATACGATAGAACTTTCCTGCTAATCGATGTTACATTCAAGATATCGCTACATATAAGAGAACTGAGTCAAATAAAACATTAATTCTCGCCCGTTTATGGTGTTTTTTTTTTTTTTTTTTTCTTCTTTTTTCTTCTTATTTTACTAAAAGCAGAGCAATTGTTATTATTTATACCGAAAACACACGAAACTTACTTGATTTACATAACAAAGCACTAAAATGTTTCAGGGAAAGGAAACTTTCCCTCACTCACTTTCGTGGGACTAAGTACTGCACCCACATTAAGAAAAATATAGCCGAATAATGACAAAGTAAACGCATGAACAACATAAATATTTTGATAGCTTAACAGCCGAAAATGACATTTGATGTCCAGTGATGTGTTTAATAATGAAAGCCCACGAAAATATAATAATAATAACCAAAAAGACAACAACAAATATAGTAAACACGGGCTGGCAATTACTATAAATTGTTAGGAAATGATTCAAATTAAGAAGCCTGGGAAGCCAGGCAGGTGTTGTGTAAATTTTCCAAAAACCAAAAAAAAAAAAAAAGCCAGCCAAGGCAGCAATTATCAAGGTTATACAATTACGCCAGTTACGCGTAAAGTTCTCTCACATTAAAAAAAAAAAAAAAAAAAAAAGATTATTTTAAAAAAATAGAAATAATTTTCATGGTGTAAAGCGAATGTATTATTATTAAAATAAATAAATACAAGATACAAATAAGTTTTATATTTTTGTCTTTTATATGTTAATGCAAAAATGTAATTTTAATTAAATATGTACATGTCGACGCCATGTCGTTTTCTAAAAAACAATGAAAATAAAAAATAAAAGAAAACAGGCATAAAAAAGTATCGAATACACGCATAACTAATTAATGATATATCAACTGTCAAGTCAATGGCTTTCGAAATGTCATTTATGGATGAAAATATATGAAAACCGCCGGCGGCATGCAAAAGAATGCATTACACGTCCTAATTAGAGCGAACGTGAGCAATGGCTATGTAATATGCAGCATGTAATGCACTTTTCCAATGGTCGCATACATTTTTTAATCCCATGCCATGAGATAAGTTTTTTGCTTGCTCTTGCTTGTTCAAATTTATTGCCTGAGTTCATGTTTTTCTTCCCACTTTCACTACGCCTTTGTTTTACATCGACGAATCTTTCAAGTCACTTGCCTGTTTGTTTTTAAGTTATAAGCAAGTGCTAATCGCATTTGTTTTTATGCATTTAAGTAACAACTTCATATAGTTAATATACAGTTAATGCTAGTAAAGTCAATCAAATGTTGGTTGAAGTCTAATCAACGTACCGCGGGGACAATAGTTAATTTCATTTAAATTAGTATATGTTACGCGTCATTAACTTTTTCCTTTTTATTTTTCTGTTTTGTTTTTTTGTTGGTCTACCAATTTCATAAAATAATAAAAACGCTAAAAGCCAGTAATTATATACGTAATACAATGAATGATTATCACTTTATTTTACATGTGTCGGTGTAATTATATCCTGTCGGCTTTTTAGTTATTGTGCTTCTATTTTGTACTTTAATGACAAATAGAACTTACCACCCTTAGATAGATGTATAGACAGACTACCTGTGTGGAGAAAAGATTTCATTTATGACATTTTTCAACTATTGCATAAGTGGGTCGAAACGCCCCGCAATCGGCTAGGGGACATATTCCACAAGAAACGAAAAATCGCAACCAAGTTTTCAGTAAGCAACCATTGCTTCTCCTCGCAATCTCATACATCGGGCTTTTGTTGAGCCACCAAACTGTAAGTTGGAGCGATTAAGATGTGTTTCGGTGAGAATGTCCGACGATACTCGCAATGAACAGGCTTACTTAGCATCTTTAGGACGATAAGCTCCTATGAGTGTATACCTTTTTTGTGACCAGTCATCCAGGGGATGTCCGCTAAACGTGTGACACGGTGATCGCTAGAAAGAAATGGGAAATGACAAAGGTATGGGCAGCGGTCGTTGTCTGATGAATGGATGACCAATCGGTAAGCATTATGCGTTTACCGGCTCTTACTTATGCAACTTACTTTTGCCTTTACTGGTCGAGCAATTAACATAGCTCCGGCCTTTTTCCAATCGTAATTCAAGCACCGTTTGTCGTATTGAAAACTCGACCCGGCTTCATAAACGCGTTTTTCACCTATTAACCTGCACCGCCGCCCATACAATATGGAAGGTACGTTATGTAGAAGTATTGCTCTTCTACAGTTTTGAACAGCAATCGCAAATAAATTTCATATTCGAACGAAGTTTTCCACGACTCCGACAAAATATCGCATTAGTGAAGCTTTTCGGACTGTCAGGCCAAACTAAAATTTTTTCCCAACTGGCTGATATAACGTTTGCAATAAATAAACGCCTTTGACAAAGTTTCCAACCACGATACTGTCACTTAAGTTCCATGGGGCCCTGGACTTGCGGTGCAGAAAGAGCACTGGGTACAGGGATAAAGAAAGGTACCTAGGCAGAGCGAATCTAATTCCAACTGTTTTGCTTTGAAGACGGGGAAAAACACATATTACTAGAAAGCTAGGCTGAAACCGAATTATCACGAAACGTGAGCTTTCATGAAGAAGCACGACCTTTGTTATTAAAAAAAACAAGTAAGTAACGAACTTTGAAGAAATTCAATGCTTGCTTAAAAGAGATTTCTCCAAATCATTAAATTCAAGAAAATTTGTAAAGGCCACTCCTTGATATTTTGTAGTTTTCGAATCCGGGGTCACACTTATCACAGTTAAAATGTCGTATGTGATATCGATTAGAATATAATTTTTTTCTAGAACAATTATGAGAGTTTCTGAAATATGGCTAAACATTTTCGAACTGCATGATCCATACCTATTTCTGATATATAAAAACAATTACGATTTTGAAAACGCTGCAATATTTTGACGGCTATTTAATAGACACATAATGAGATGCATTCTAGCGAACTTTCGTTATTTTTTTTGCTCTTTAAATCGAGTTGTAGTTAGCGTTTTCTTGATCCGTATCATCAAGAAAGAAATCGTTTCTTCCGATACGAGATTAATTGAGTATTTATTTATCCACATTTACGTATGGGAATGATTATTATGAGAAAATTCCGTTCGACTTTTAGATATTACTCTGACCTCGTTTCGATTCGCAATGTCTACCCATAGTTAGAGTAACTAACTACGCTGAAAAGCGTATAAAATCTCTCCTTAATATTATCTCATCCTACGACGGCATTGTATGCGTTTCTGAAGAGTGTCTCAAGTCTTTTGTAACAATTTCACATCTCGCAATATGACATCACCTTTATCCTGTTGAGTATGTGTGTGCGTGATTGCATGTGTTTGTATATAACCAGACAGAAACGTGATACTTCATATCATAACATAGATTTAATTTCTGAGAGTAAAAAAATTGTCAAGATTTAATCACTTGAAAGATATGTAGCAACAACAAGAAGAAAGTAATAAAGATGAAGAACAACAATTCGCCAGAAATTGAAATCATTATGCTGAATGGATGAAATGAACAAGTGATGGACGCGAATTCCGGTATTGTAACAAAACCTCAACAGTACCTTGCTTTTCTTCTTTTTTACTTTTTCATTTTGTTCGACTGTTTACGACACACAAAAACTTTTTCTAAATAAGATATGGGGACGAAGATATTATAAGAGAGTGTTACGCACATCTCACCATAACATTTCATTTTTTGGCTCTATACGAATTTTAGATTTTGATATGAATCGAATTTTGATTCGTACACGACGAAAGTCAATAATCGCAAGCAAAGGTTTTCTTTTTAAATGAAATTTTTTTTTTTTTATTCTCTTAAATTATAAGATGACGACTATTCAAGTATTATTGGGTAGAATGTGACCGCACTTTTGGCATCAAACTTTTTGGAAAAACGATAAGCAATTTGATGCGAATATCGATTTCGCGTCCATAGCTTTCGGCAAATAGAGTCATATCGACTTAGTGCGGTCTATTTACAAAACGAATATTACGTTTAACATACCTTCCGATGGTGGATGGCGGAGAAATATTTTTAGCAGATTATAATACTCAAACTTACCATATTGTCTAGCTGAGTAAGTGTTGTATCTTTCATTTTCGAGTACTATTAACTTGATGCTCTTTCAAATGCGGGTTTCAAGTTTATTCTTCATTTCTTTTTTTTTCTTTTTTTTTTTTTTAGCAAGAACGGTTTTGTTGTCATTTTTTTTTTTTCTTGTCTCTTTTCATATTCATTTCTTCTTTCAACTTTATAGACATCTATATAAATTTAGAAAAGGACATTAGTATCATTTTAAGTTGAATTTTTTTTTTATTTTGCCGCACAAAGACGTCTTCTTTTCCCCCTACGATCGAAATCGTATTTGGTATGCAAATCATTATTGTGCACTTCAGCATTATTTTGAAAAAACGAACGACGACATCTTCTTCCTTCTTATGCATTATTTGGTCTTGTTGACACTCTTCTCTTATATCTTGTTGCAGAATTATTCCTACATTCGCTAGCTCGTAGTAAAAGTATATTAGTGTTGTAAATTCATTTGTAACATTGGGAGTCCCGCATCGGCCATCTCAACATATATTCTTTATTGAGGAAAAATTTTGATTTAATACAGTTTGCGTTCGCCCCCTTTCTCGCTGCTCTTAGAATTTTCCAAACTGAAAAGAAAAAAAATAATAAATATATATATATATATATATATATATATATATATAAATATATATACATAACGGTTCGATAAGTCGTTCTTAACATTTATGATAACTAAGTAAATTTTTCTATAGATTCTTTTTATCGACCCCGTAACGTTTAACAAGGAGGTGATCACAAGTTCCTTATTAGATGACGCGTATTGAAAATTCATTCGATGACTGCTTTTTTCTTTTCATACCCATCACCGAAGGAAGATGGGTATATTCATTTTGTCAAAACGTTTGCAACGCTCAGAAGAAAGCATCACGGACCCCATAAAATATATAAATTCTTGATCAGCACGAAATTTTAAGTCGATTTAGGTATGTGGTTCTGTGCGTTTGTCCCTCTGACCGCCTACACGTCTGTGTAATCTCTGTTGTAAACATTCTCCTGATCGCAAAAATGAAGCTATCGACTTCAAATTTGGCAGAAACATTGAAAAATCTTGCACGCAGGTTGGTCTTGAAAATGGGCGAAATCGATTGAAGGACACGCTCACAGCACCACATAAACGAAGAACACCTTTGCTTTTTAAAGGGAAGGAAAAATTGTTTTTTTGCTCATTACTCATAAACTGTAGCAAATAAATGTACAAAAATTTGAATGCATATTCTACGCGCGATGTTGTAGCATCTGTGTGCAAAAATGGAAAAAATTGATTACACCTACCCAATGTTATAGTGAAACAAAATTTAATTATTTTCTCAATATCTTTATAACGCTTCGAAAAACCCATAAAGTATATAAATTGTCGATCAGTTTTAAATTTGGAATGCATTTTAGCATGTCCGCCTTTTTGTTTGTCCATCTGCCCGTCTGCGCAACTCCGTGGTATCCGTGGCCAACATTCTCCCTTTAGCGAGAAGGATGGCATCGCGCCTAAAAATTTGCCAAAGGGTTTGAAATTGACGTAAACTTTTCAAAGGACACGCCTACAATGCCCACTTGCCTCTAGGACAAAAACTTTTATTTTGAAAATAGCAGAAATCAACTGTGTCTTCTCCATATTATGGACCACGAAAGTTGTGTTCGTTTATTTCCTTTGTCTTTTTTGGGGGTAAACGGTGATAGGTGTAAAAGATTCGCTCTCGACCGAATTTAATTTTCTTACCTGTTTCTTTTCTTTTCATTTATATAACGGTAAGGGGTTTTAAAATGTTTTTAATTTTATGTGATTTTCAAAATTTATCCTCACAGTTACGTTCGTGTACTTTTTCGCTTATAGTCGAGGGGTGGGTGTGTGTATAATAAACCTATTTGGTATTTGTCTATCTATTGGATTCGACTTCACTATTGGAATTTAAAATGGATGTATTTTGTCCCCAAACAAGTACTCTACTGAAAGACGAAAAAAAAAAAGAGAACAAGCTGGAAAAGACCATAGACGAGCCTAACCCAACCTAAAGGTTACCGCACATGTTAATGTGAAGTCTACTTCGAATATATTGTTGTTGGTTTTCGGAAAGTCATTACGTTCTTTGCCAACATTGGAATTAATACTATTTTTGCACAGCCAAGTTGACACTTGAGCCGCATTTTCATTATATATTTTAATAGCTGTTAGGTGTTGATGTCAATTCTAATCGCTTTTATACTCGCCACCGAAGGAAGAAGGGTGTATTCATTTTGTCACAACGCTTGCAACGCCCACAAGAAAGTATCAGAGACCCTATAAAGTATATATATAGTCTTGATCAGCATCAAATTCTAATTCGATTTAGGCGTGTCCGTCTCGCCGTCTTAGTAAATTCTGTTGTAAACATTCTCCTGGCCGCAACAATGAAGCTAGACGGATGGACTTACGTTAAAATATTATAACTACAGCAAAAAACTCAAAAGTATCGAAGCAATCTCTGAAGAAAGATTTATGAAGGACAGAGTTTGTCTTTATATTCTGAGAGAAATGAAAGAAATGAAAAATATTGAATGTGTTCTGCGATGTTTTTCTACTCCTGTTGAATGCCATTAAACATTCACATTTAATCCCGCCCACCTGATAATCTGGCCTTGATAATATACTTGTAACAAAATTACACTGTAGCGTTACAGCATATTATCTGCCGGCATAAAGGTACCTTTCAAATTCCAAATTAACGGTTAAAGCCATATTAGGCTGTATTGTCATGTGCATGTTGTGCAAATTCCTGCTACACCTTACCTTATAATTAATGTACGACAAGAAACAGCAAAATTATAAAGCGTGGCAATGCCAAGCAATTATCCAATCACGGGGATAATCGAGTCACCAAAGAAAAAGTGTGACAATGTTGGGCATCTCGTAAAGTAAATATATTCAATGAAGAGCGTGAAAAGCAAACTGAAACTGTTTGCCTGGCCGCTTGTTAAAGCGCCGATTACTGCCTGCATAGGAGGACAGCCTTGCCTTAAAAAGTTTTCTTACGCTCTTTCAGTTCAAACTCCATTAAAATGTGGCCATCAAATTTCGGCACTTATTTCCTCGCCATTTCTAACCTAAGATATCGAAATGGCAAGAAAAATAAAAATAACGAAGAAATGGTAAACACAATAACATCGGTCCGTGGATTCGCCAACAATTATTAAACGGCATTTATAAATTATCTGAATTATGTAGACTTCCTATACAATCGCCTATGTGGCTTTGCCAAGTGACAGAAATACATTACAGTCAGACAAGGCGCAACCCCACTTCGCTTAACACAATTCTTTACTTTAGTGTGTTTTGTTGACGAATAAAGTCTTACCCATCATAAGAATAGTCATAAGACCAGTAGTTTGAAAAATAAACCTAATTGGTCCAGATTCACATTCCGTACAAATATTTTCGAGTCAATTTTTTTTATCGAAAAACTTTACCGATTATTATCTGTTCTCATATAAAATATTGTATTTTGGTCGAACATTTATGTGGGAGGAGGCGCATTCATTGAGGTCCAATTCCATCCAAATTTTCTATTTGCAGAAATACTAGTTTTAATTGATTTCGTTGAAGTTTCCCTTAAAAATGGAAAATTGTTTTTAATTCAGTTAATTTTCAATAGCGTACGCCCTTGGCCTACAACGTGCCACTGTATTACATATGATGACAACCGCCTGGAAAGAAGATTGCGATTTGTAGGGACGAAACACCCATATTAGGTGAACTAAAAAACTCTTTCCGCTGAAATTGATTGCTTTATAAAACATACGCGAAGTGTTCAATTTTTCCGACAATTTGGGTATAAATAAGTTCGTCGTTTCAATTGCTTACAAGCTGTCTTTCATTATCTCTTAAAGTCTAGGGAGATGGATGCCATAGCAGTAAGCTACCAAGCACTTAGGAAGTGATTTAACGATGAGAATTCACGTACGTCCGTGCGTTTCAGTTCGGTGCAGTCATATTTAGTAGATAAGCCATGCAGCAAACGTGAAGGTACGCGAAAACGTGTCGACGCCTACTTTACCTCGAAACGATGAAGTTTCTACCGTGATGACATGCGCGAGCTACTTGATAAAAGCAAAAGGCCGTAGCCAGCGATTGCGCATATTTCGCAATAGCGAACAGACCGACAAAGGGTCAGAGAAAATGCCACGATTAAATCGAATTAGAAGCGCTAAGAAAGTTTCACCGAATCTTGTATAACCGTCACCATTCGTTTCGTCATACCGAGATCAATTTTTTCTTTCGCATTGTGCTAACGTACCGTCAGAGCAGTTAAACAAGTTACCATTGATAAATCAATATCAAGGAGTTTTAGCCAGTTGTTTACATGAACTTATTCACTTACAACAAATATATCTATTTACGCCGAAGTCTATTTCCATTTTGAAAAATAAAGGATTACGAAATTTAAATATGAGTATGAGACAATTCGTAGTTGATTGATATAATAAAAATTGAATGTATCTTAAATCACTCTTACCGCAAGTTATGTACTTTATGAAACCGTAATGGACATGGTGCGTTAAGTTATGTGTATAGAATAAATGAATGCTCGCTTTGTCTTCCAATCAAATATCATAAACAAGTTACTAATGTGCACCGTAGGTAAGTAAGTTTCTCTTTGCTTCAATTATGCGTATCTTAGTACATTTTCATTTAATTTATATTTGCTATGGGTCTACCGAAGATGGTCTACTTACATAGGTAAGGTTAAAATTGACATATATTTTAAAGAACTTAACAAGTCGAATATAGGACATTGAAGAAGAAACTCCCAACTGACAACAGTAGGTACGTATGCTAAAGAATACAATGCTCATATAACACACTAATGAATGATTATACGAAAATTTATTACACATTAACATTATTGGCAATATATGAAATATTTCATTATCTTAAACTTAAACTCTTTCCAGATGTATTGGACAACGTCTCTAAGTCACTCTAAGATTACTCTAACTAATAATCTCTCTCCTAATAATCGGGAAAGCTTTTCATATTTATGAGAAGGAATGTCTCAAAGTTTATGGAGGCTAAACTAAATAAGTGTTTAACCTTCATTTTGACAAGACTCTAAATCATCTTAATCCACGCAGACGTAAAGTTATTTATTTTACAATTTATTTGACGCAATGCAAAGTATGTTAACTTAGTCATCTCCCGTGGAGCATCTAAAACTAGATAATATAGTTTATAAGTATTTTTTACTAGCGGAAATTCAAAATCGATCTGAGTAAAGAGATGCTCTCAGAATACTGCTGAAGACTAAACAAGCAGTAGTTTATTGACATTTTTAAGTAAAACCATAAATAAATACCAAATGGAAGGCGATAAAATGGTGTATAACAAATCTTCTTGCAGCTCGACGAGAAGCGAATGTGGAAATTGAAGTTTATCTTGGGTTTATTCGTAATATCTATCCCCAATGTATGAAAACTTTTTAAAAATCAAACGCTTCTTTGATCATAGATAGCGAGATAAGCGAGATAATGTAAAATAACCAAAAAAATAAATCCTTTTTAAATAAGACGCGGTGCAAATATATTCGACTTTAACCGAATCAAAATCAAAGAACCGAAAATTGGTTTTCTTAACATCAGGATTCTTAAGAATGAAAAATATGTTTAAAAATTTTAAGACAAAATATTTAGGAAAATTTCTTTGCATTCTATTGTTTTCTTCACATCTTCTCGTCTTACTTTTTGTCGATTCGAAACTAATAGAAATTATTCATAAGCATAATAAATTTTCACGCTTCAATTTATTTTCTACTTTCAAATAATACGCAGAGAGGAAAAGTTTGTGGAATACGCGATGGTAATTTTATGACTTGGTGGTTTTTGAGGTTTTTTGTACACATACTTGCAAACACAGTGAAACCATTTACATCAACGCCTATCGGGCTACCAAAGGAAATACTTTTCCCAATGAAAGAAACCCTCAACTACTGTACGATACCTTAAAGTCCAAGTATTACGGGTGTTTGCTTAACGCGCGTTTCACTGTATACATATGCTCGACTATGGGGATGCCCGATAAAATACATATGGCGTGGCAATTACTTCCCCCTCAACTTGGATGAAAAAAAAAAAAAAAAAAGAAAACGAAGAAAAACTATTATAAATCCGTAAAGTGTGAATTTTAGTTTATTTCGAATAGCACAGCATGTATGGGAGTCGTTGAGAGAAAGAGAGAGAAACAGAGAGAGAGAAAGAGATTGAGAGGATGAGAGTTTGTTTAAGGCGCCATAGTAAATCATTTGAGAATACAGTTCCGGTTGTACTTGTTTTACAACAAACAACAACAAATGGTGCGCAAGTGTTATATTGTTGTTATCTCGTTTTCTATTACTACGCTACCGCTATTACTACTACAACTACAACAACTACTGTTACTATTTTCTATATTTTTTTTTTTTTTTTTTTACGTTTGAAACAAGTGTGAGTTATTCGGTGTCTCTCTCTGCGGTAATATATTTAGGTGATTAACTGCTTTGTATATACACACAAAGCAGCAACAAATAAACCGGCTTTGCTTTTCGATGATGATTATTATCATAAATTAATGTTATGACACTTATTATTACCCGACAAAGTTCAAAATGTGTCTATGCATATATATCTATATATATATATATATATATATATATATATGGATCTATTAATATAAGTGTTTTGTTGTTTGTTACATACGAGTGAGTGAAGAGTATTCCTATATATACATTGCCGACATACAATGTTGTGTGTTACGTATTATGACAATTGTCTATGCATTTTCCGCTTAAGTAGTCCAAAGAGATTTAGATCGTTGCCGTTAGAGTTGTAAACTCATAAAATAATAAAAATTATGATGACAGAGAGTGAGAGTAAAACATAAGAAGATATTAATCTGGACAGCAGCCAATTTTATTTGTATTAAAAATTGTTTTATTATCATTGCTTATGATTTCGTCGTCATTCGACTCTTCTCTTGTTGTGTTAATAAACAAATTTGTAATTTATTTTAATGGAATTTTTATTTAAATAGAACCCGAAGGAACACCTTATACAATGCATATATACAATGTACAGAAAATCATTTCTTTTTATTTCCCCACTTTTGTTCTTGTTTGCTGTCACGATATAAATCAATATTTATTTAAATCAATACCTTCTGCTTTTTCTTTATTACAATAAACTCTATTTTCTATATATGTTTACATGCATACATATATTTTATGCATACATGAACATATTTATATTTGTTCTATATATGCATCTATATCGCATTTATGGCATTCTTAGTCATGCATATTTGTCCAATACCCTGTATAATAACACAACATAAGGAGAGACATGAAATCGTAAGGAAAAAGTACACATTTCTAAAGTAAACAATTGCTTTAGCTACCCTATCGTTTATGGTATTTAGTGTGCATGTGTATTTATATATTTTGTATTGTGTATTGTATGGTGAAACCCCTAATCGACAAACCGTGCCTGTAAAGTATTTGTACGTTTGTTAGCAACGAAGCACACAACGGAATGCATGCACAAGTACCTCGTGCATGCCAGTGTAAAACTGGTGCATGAAGGCAGAGCATCGCGTTGTTTGAAGTCAACAAGTTATGAGTCATCGCATCAACAGTTGAGCAAGCAAATGAAAGCTTCATCGCTACCTAACATAGCACTATTGCGGTATTTACACATATTACGCACATACATGTAGATACTAAAAAACATCGGCCTGGCTCAAGAAACCTCTTTTCGTGATTGCGATATTTGTCACAAAATAAGTATTGCATTATTGTTCGATAATTGAAGCATCGGTATAAAATTTCAATTCATTGTCTCGATACGATTCTAAAGAAGACCACTAGACGCTTGAAATTCTTTGCATTAAACCAGCAATTTAGTATCCACACTATAACATAGGTGTGTCATTTATAAGAGAGGATTATTTTGTCATATTTGAATGAAATATTTTTCAGACAATAACAATACTTAAGCGCAATGAACGAAATTTTATTATTATTAATAATTTAATCAGAGAAATGAACTCAAGAACTAAAGTCTTGAAGCGCCAGCCTCTGAGTCTATCGGCTTTATTAAAAACTCTACCGCACTCAAGATTCGAACCCACGATCATTGAGCTGGTCGAGCGTCTTTGCTTTCGGCCACTCGGCATTCGGCTACGGATCAACGAAATTTTATCTTATGGCTCGGCGTGGGTTCATAAATCCAAGATATATACGCATATCGAGATTATATAAAGGCTATACAGGCGTCCCACGTGTAATACGACTAATTCGTTTCGCTCTTTATCGAAACCGTGGTATGCGAAGCTATATTTGTTCATTTATTTATATCAATTCAATCATTTGTATTTATATAATATATAACATATATAATGTTTACCGGGTTATAACGAAACCTGTTTCGTATTATATCGAACCTGGGTCGTGCGAGTCTTTGAAACAATATAAATCAAGGCAATGTGTACCGCGTTGTATTGCAACCAAATCGTAAGGCGCAAAATTTTCGGAAAAGTAAATTAATTTTAAGTTTTTTTAAAAAAAAAAAACATGAAATTTATTCAAATAATAATAATGACGGTCACGAAATAAATTTTCATCAAAAATTACAGTTAATCGATTTTTTTTTTTTTCATAATTGGTTGAAACTCCTCCTACTACGGATAAAGTAGAAATAAAACAAAAAGCAATTGCGAAGAAATCTAACGGAACACATATTTAGACGGTGTTGCCTCGAAACCGTGTTTGACGCGCACCATTGTATACAGCGAATGTTTGTACATATCTACTCGATCATCAGATCCTTGATTGAACATAATCAATCAGTATCGTGCTATATTCGTGCTATAATTAAAATCTTGTATCAACACGAAAATATACAAAAAATATTATCCCGTTTGCGTCGGTTATTCATCATTTAGAGATTTCGAATTTGAATATGACAGATATGACAAAATTGGGACCTTCTAAAATATATACGCGAAAAGATTAATAAAAAAAGGCCATGCGTATATTCAAAACGCATGGCTCAATACTGGGTTGATTTTTGGGGAAAGGTCTTGGATTTTTACTCTGCTTAACAATGCTTCCAAAAGCTTTGGTAACACATCGACAATTTTAAACCCTCTTTCGAATAAATGGACTTGTGTAAATTGGAACCTTTCGCAACACTGAAAGTAGTTCGATATGTTATCCTTGCGCGACTATATCAGAAAAGAAAGCCAAGCTATCACGGGGAACTAACTAACTGCTTTCATATTAAAATCCATCACCTATTGTTTATGGATGGGAAAAAGGTGTAAAGTCGTGTACTATTGCTTTGCAGGAATATTGTCTTTATAATTTTAAAAAAATTTCCAACGTAAAATGTACTTTCAATGTTTATGCCGCGCTCATGTAACAATAGAGCACAGTAGAGCAATTTTCGATGGTCTGAAGAAATTCCTCTCCACTAATGTTACATACGTAATTAAATTTATAAACAAGTCGAAGAAAGCTTACTTAAGCTTTCCTCGTCTCGCCGTACTAGTTTCCTCACTTCACGCACCAACCGATCGACATAATTTAAGTCGTAGATGTATATTTAAGGTTTGATGAGAAGATCAATTCTATTTTCAATACTTCTTTCGCAATATTTTGAATAAGAAGCATTAACGACGTTGTCGGTTCTTTTAAACGGGAGAGTCGAGCATATGACTTCATTTGTTCGCGTTTGTAAATTCTTTTCTCATAAGGTATACAATGGTTTACGATTCTTCTACTATCCCTTCCAAAAGATTTTCGTTCGAATATTGACAACGCGATAAAGACGATACGATCTTTAATTGCAAATACTTAAGTGAGTCATAGCGTGCAATATAGCGTGGCATGTAAACACCAATTCAAGAAAAATTTCTTGCTCTCTTTCTCTCACAGAAGAATGCCGATCAGTGGAAAGACTAATTCGCAAAAATATATTTTGTACATTTTTCACTTATTTACAGATAGTGTAAAAATAATGTCACAGAATTCTGCTACCATCTAATTCAAGTCCATATAAGGATTGGTAGTAAGCGGAGGTAAAGAACTTTTCGATGCTCCGCTAAATAGGTGCTCTTCTAAAGACACTATTACCGAATTCAAAAGTGTATATAGTTATAGTCAGCTATCGTATAGTCATCTCGATTAAAATCGGCTGTGTTGATACCTTCTTTGTAAAAATCCGAAGTCAGATTTGATCTTTTCTATGCGTCTTTGCGATGGGTTGGTTAAGCATACCTGTATACAAATATTCAATGAAAATAATATAAAGTCTATGTTATAGTCGATGTTGGCTGAAAAAAAAAAGATTATTTGCAAACCACTACGCCACATATAGAACATGCCAAGACAGTGTTGAAAATATATTTTCGAATATTTAACGCTACGCTTACGAGATAACTGATTACATTTGCTGAAGATTAAATGAAGACTGAATCGCATTGATTGTTTCGGAAAAGCTCCTGCACAAGTGACAGACAGTGGTAATTCTCGACCGATGTATACGTAGGAGCTTATGCGTTTTTTTTTTAAATTTTATAGTCACCTTTGAAGAATGCACAAAATTTAATTGATTTTGAGCAAGAATTCAAGAAGTTTGCGAAGAGAAGGAACTAACTCGTTTACGAAAGTTATTTTCAAAAGTTAAAGAAAAAAAATTCTGTTTCTTAATCACTTACGAAGAAATATATATAGCAGAGCCCTCAGGCCCATTGCAAGTCCCTTTCATATGCTGTTACTTATAAATGTTTACTGGTCCGTCATAATCTGTACAAAATTCAATATCTCGTTAACTGCAATACGCACTCAACTCCAGAGATGAGTGACTAAAATTGCCATCACAGAATGTCTAGTTTGTTTAACTAGAGTGCAATTTATGCTGCAGGACATGATATCATATCAAAAAGAAAAAAAAAAAAAAACCATACAAATTGTTATATATCGGAGTTATCCAAGTTAAACAAACAGGACGGAAACAAGATCATGTTACAAAAGAATTGCAAAAGATGCGTAGTAGTTGAGCAAAGTTCATAAATTGCCCATCACCACATATCCTCAAACGGACACTAAGGGTATTTCCTTTGTATATGAGAAACACCGCTGGCATGCATTGAACACAAAAGGGGTTGTGATGCAAATATATTTTATGCATTTTTGTCGTTTTTTTTTCTATCATGACATGTACGCTGTTGTCGTTTATGGAGTGGTAGAAAACAAAACTGTAAATAATAAAAGAAAAACTAAAACAATATTTTTTTTCTCTATGCCACCAACTTCTTTCTACTGCTTCGTCTTTAAAAATGATGACTCATTATAGCAAAGCAGCACAATAGAAAAAGAGTGAGTTTGCGGTAAGTAAAAAAAAAAAAAAAAAAAAAAAAACGAGGTTAATGCACTTTTTGTTTTGCTCTTTAAAGGGGATACTAAAGCTTATTTTAATACTCACGTATACGTATACTTGCATACACATGCACATATATATATCTATGTATGTATATATATATATACATATATATATCTATGTATGTATATATATATATGTATGTATGTTTATATATACAGTCACCAAAAGATATTAAGAAGTACTGCATACACATAGACGTACGTAGAGTTTCTATTCTAAACTTAAAAAAAAAAAAAAAAAAAGAAAGAAAAAATCATAACTACACTTTATTCTATCCTTATTTATGTGAGAGAGGGTTCCTTTATTGCTGCTGTTAAGTTGTTGATACGATTTCTTTGGACTGAGTTGCATTGATTGTTCGCTTAGTTTGTGTGATAGGTTTTATTTTATTTATTTATTTATTTATTTTTTTTTTGCCCTCTCTTTTTACTTTTTTCTCAGTATTATCTTAAGATGCAAATGTGCATATTATATATGTATTGTACATGCGTACGCTTTTACTTTTCTATTCATTAAATCATAACAGCAGATATGTACGTTTGTTTATGTTCACTTGTTTTATTGTTTCTTCTTGCTGGCTAAGTATTATTACTGCAAATACACTGCAGTTGATGTTTTAATGAAGAAATGAAGTAGAGATAATTATTTGCCTGGACAAAGAGAGTGATTGAGTGAATGGATGATATCACAAGATGTTTAAAAGAACTTTGTTTGGCTTGCAGGAAATTACAAATGATAACAATGCCTCCGTGCATACAAACCAGTATACTGCAGTCTTAATTAATTAATATTTTTATTCCACATAAAAGGTGGAAGTGAAGGGGAAAAAGCAAGAAACCTATAATCTATTCGAACACTTAGATACGCAAAGCTAAATCTATATAATTTGCACCTTTGCCCATAAAAAAGCGATGAATAACAGTATCCCAACTAACCTATTGAACTGTGTGAAGTCCTTGGATCGGATCGGCCTTTTTTGATGTACCCCTTCTCTTGCAATGGTTGCTACGAAAAGTACGAATTTTCATTGCAAAAAAAGCCTAATATTTAATATTTTGTGGTAGGAATTGCCTCATAATAACAATTTGGCATCAAAATTACTTGTATCAGGAACATCCCTCAGAAGGGCATCCTTGAAAAATATGCCTGCGAACGAAAATAAAGCACATTTTTTGGTGTTTTATCACGAATGTCAGTGAAGCATCATAGCAAGCCATGTGGTGGAAGGTGCTTCATTTATTATAATGCCTTGACTTGTTTTTCGATTAAGTTTGGTGCTTAGACGAAGCTTTAAGTTCGTAAACGCGATTTTAAGAGGACAACACATAAACATTGTTTTTGCTATGTTCTTTAATTAGGAAAACATTTGGTTTATTGGATATTCGCCACGAACTTGTAGGCGCTTTTCCATTTGACTAATAGTATTCGATTTTCTAAAGTTTGCATAAGAAGGCATTGATTGTATATTGGCAGCTGAAATGCGTCGTTGGTTTAGAAAATTGTTAAAGAAGAAAACAGTTGTCTTTATCATTAAAAGTTTTTTGCTTTCCTTAAAATTAGACGAGCAAAAATCCTGTAGGCATTCGTTGGTTTCAGTCAAGAAGAACTGTAAAATTGTACAGAAGGAATTTATACATATGTGTATATACGTTGAGCCGTTTTTTGTTGCGTGGGCAATTTTCATACCCATCACCGAAAGGTGAGGGAACAGTAACCAGAAGGACCGGAAGGAAGCTGCCAAGACCCAATAATGCATTATACATATAAGCAGATTCGTCTAAACAATGTTTGTTTCCTAAATATTTCCACTGGTCGCAAAAATAAAGCTTCAAAAAAGGCTTCAAACACATTGCAAGTTCGTGCAGGCAAGTTGGTATTGAAAATAACCCAAATCGGTTAGAGCACACGTCTATTGTGCAATGTAAAACGAGAAGGCCTCTGCTTTCATATTTATAAACGACAATAATACACACGATCACACTAAAATGGAAAAAGTGAGCCATTCCTCCTCATGAGTATAGAGTAGAGAAATTTACTTTTTTCTTATTCTTTTTCTTAGCATAAAGGCATGGTATATAAAGGAATCCGTCGCAGCCGAATACAATCTTCTAACTTGTTTTGCTTGTAATCATTTTTTATTAAATGCTTCTAGAATACTAGCAAAAATGTGTTGCCCTTAGCCAATTTTTCAGAGAAAATTTGTAAGAACAGGAAATATAAACTTAGAAATGTTAGATGAAAACTCGCTCGATTTACAATAAAATAACTTATGTCTGACTGATCGCGTGCTTCCGTATACGTATGGGCAGGTTTTCTAATCAATGGATTGTTTTCACGTACAATTGAACGAAGGAATTGGTTGCGCTGGTTTTTGAAATTAACCATGCACTCGGAGAAGTAAGTCCAAACGAAGTTTCAAACGAAGCTTAAAAGACGTAATTCATTATTTCAGTGGCAGTTACACCTACGCAATCAGATAGACAGAGATAGATAGGAAGAGAGAGAGAGAGAGAAAGTGAACAGAAACTATTGGCGGGCTACGGATTTTGGTAAAGCATATTCACTATAAACACCACGAATATTTCCATTAGTCTACTAAGCGTTATCGTGTCGGGATATTGTGACGTAAGTGAATTTTTTTCAAAGTTTTGCTCATTTTCGAAAGTCAATTACTTAGGAAATCTTTCATTTTAATTATTTATGTACTGTAAAGTTTCAACCTCGTTACAGTACGCTTTGATAGGTTTAGTGTTACAAAAGATATGCGACTTTCAAACCGTCTATTTCCCGAAACTCTACGAAATTTTTTCTTTCAATATTTTATATATGAAGGTATGTTTTGAGCGAGTCAAATGGCTTGCAAACACTTGACAATTGTGCTCATATTTATCTTCTATGGTGAGTATAAAAACAAACAACTACCAACAGGTGTTAAATTAGGTTAAACTAATATCAATGTATCATGCGATATACGTCTTTGGTTTCTTAGTAAAACCTGAACGTACAGCAATGACTCATACTTGCCAGTTTGATCCACAAAAATGAATGTTTTTTCTCTTACCCACCACCAGATAATGAAGGTATACTCGTTTTGTCACTCTGCATGTAAAAGCCAGACATTCGCAAAAACCACTCAGCAAAGTACATATGTTTTTAATTAATGACTTTCAGGGAACTATTCACGTATGATGATAGCTAAGTGCGTTTATATCAGAAAAAAAGCTAATGTAAAACAAGGATTGTTAACTCACAACTATCGGAAAGCTTGTGATGAGGACCAGTTAAGCAAAACATCTAATGGGAAGTGAGAGCACAAATCCAAGAATTAGAGGAAAATTTCTTACGGTATTAAATGAAACAAAAATTACACAGGCTTATGTATAAAGCCGTTTAGCATTTATGTAGAAGATATGCAAGATTCGTTGTAAGGACTGTAGAGAGCGGTTTCTTACTTTTATTACTTGTAATGCTTACTCATCGAGTAGCGACTTCTTTTCTTTAGTTTGCTTCAGAGTTTATGCATGCAAAGGTATATAAGATTAAAGCTATTTTCCTTACGTCTCGCCAGTAAAATAGTTTCCAACTTTTGAATGCAAAGAGAAAATGAGTTTATTAAAATGAAATGAGTTCAGATAATTGTGGGACATTTTCGCAAGCAACGAGGATTCTTTGCAGTGCCTCTTATTGAATATCGAATGTTGCACTTTCCACGAAGCTTTTTTATACCCATCACTGAAGCATGAGAGGGGAAAATTGACCATACCTACCCCATACTATTACGGTGTAGCAAAATTTATTTACTTTTTCAACACATTTATAACACGCAGAAACAAGCTTCAAAAACCCCATAAAGTATCGAAATTCTTGGCCCATTACAACTCTTGAATGCACCTAAACATGTCCGTCTGTTCATCTGTGCACCTGCCTGAAAAAAAAAATTTTGTTTTTGACACAACATTGGGTAGGCGTGGTCAATTTTTTCCAATTTTTACAGGTACTACAGCATCGCCCATGGAATATGCGTTCAAATTTTTTTACATTTATCTGCTATAGTTTATGTGCAATGAATAAAAGACAAATTTTTGATTTCTTTTGAAAAACAGAGAGCGAGAATGTTTGCAACAGATTTTTCACAGACGGACAAACGTACAGACGGACAAACGTACAGACAAACATGCTTAAGTCGATTCAGAATTTGATGCTGACCAAGAATGTATATACTTTGATGCTTCCTTCTGGACGTTGCCAATGTTTTGACAAAATGGATATACCCCTCATCCTTCGGTGAAACGTCAAAATATTGCTTTCATTAGTTCGCTTGATAATCATATAGAATGTGGTATTAATGCTAAGGAACATGATGTGGAAGTTTACTTTAAAAACAACTCCAATTGATCAATCAACGCGCCCACATGCGCTTGACTTGAAGACTTGATATACATTCAATATTCGTCAAAAAGCGAGTGTGGGTTTCCTATTGACTTTGTATAGCAGACTAAATTTTTGGAATACGTCTTAATTTTAATCTTAGCTAATGTACTGCAAGACAAAATCATAGAATGGCTCTAAAAAGACCGTCAGACTCCAGATGGATTAGAACGATTCGTTCTTCGTTGTTCCTGCTATCGATATATTGGATATGGAAAGTGTTCTGCACGTTGTGATCTTTTTCTATTAAAATATTGCGTCAAGAAAAAAGGTCGCGGTGTTTTCTGTCATGATCTGGATTTAAATTCACTTATCTTAAGATAACTCCAAAGACGGCAGTAAGGGTGACAATCCGTAAATAATTAAAAAAAAAAAAAAACATTATAAGGGTTGGTCTACGCTGTCGTAAACAAAGCCACGTTTTAGCAATTAGCCGATGAAAAGCCTTAGTATATATATATATATATATAAATATCATCTCCTTATATTCTATGAAAAATTAGTGATGTTAATGGTGCCGAGTCAATTCACTAACGCGTAAATGACGAGCTTAATCCCGCTCCGACAATGTCAGTACTGAAAACACGTTGCCTTGCTATGGTCGCTCAGAGCTCGCTAACAAACCAGATGAAGTTTTTCAAAAAATGAAAAACACCCGCACCTTTCATCTTATGAAATGGATTGGAAAATAATTTTGGTCCTTTTGCTTAGGATTAGATATGAAAAACTTCGACATTTGAATAACACAGGGATTAAAAAATGTATTGTAGGAAATGACTGTCTGTGAATTTCTGCTGAAACGAAACGAAATTAAATTATTTTTGAAGAAATTAATGTGCGAAAAAGATCGCGTTCCCTGAAAGATGCAACTACACAAACGGTGACAAAACCCGCATTGACACTACGTAAGTAAATGCACAGTGTTTGGTGTGATTGCAAGAGTATTGTGACGCTTGAATTATTCTGATCTGATTAGATAATCAATTCTGCGCTCTGCTGTCCATAAATGAATGACCGCAGTTGAGATAAAGCATCAAGACTTGATAAAAGTAGTATATAGAATAGAGAATAGTAGGAATTGATAGTAGAAAGCTTTGCTAAGAAGTTTTTCCTTTTTTTTTTTTTTACCTACTAGCGTCTGCGTCGGCCGAACCGAACCCGGATTACGGATCATTATTAAGCGAGTACACCTATTGTTACAAATCAAAGATGCGTCTTGAATATCACTTCGGTATATATAAGAATTCATTGCAATCACTTTTGGAATCGGTTAAAGAAAACAGATTTTTTTGTCATCGAAAGGAAAGAAACCATTTCAATTTTATTGATGTAGCTTATAGGCCTAAAGTTGTTCTTATGGAAAATATGTAAATAATGGCTTTTACTACTCATTGGATTATATTCCTTTCAATTGCAATGTATTTATATCACAGATAATCTTCTACTTTAAAAAAAAAATGCACGACAATGTTTTTACAACAAAACTCTTATCAAAACATTCAAAATACATACGCATGTACATAACGTATATAACTCCATACGTGCGCCATTCTATTCGTTCTATTAGATGACGAACATTGGGTTAATATGCAATAGCAGGGGGCGAGAATGAATCAAAAATAAGAGAACAGTAAAATGTTTAGTAGAGATAAGACTTTTATATCCGCCGTTTACTAAAATTTCATGTATACCAATATTGCCATCTCTTGTGTAACATGCAAAAATAAGCATCAGATCTTGGCCCATTTTTATTATAAATACTACAGATATTACATATATACCCAGCTGGTTATACGAAGGATGGCGTTACTTGAACGCAATCTCAAATATAAGTGAGCGTGAATCGAATAAATGAAATGAATATAAGAATTTGAAGCCTTTGAAATCTGAAGACGTGAAGAATGCCAGCCGACAAGTTCACATGGAATTTCTTGCACTCGGAAAAGCTAAAAGAGAAACTTAAAAATTGAAAATGTAGTAGACTTTGCCGTTGAAATGCGGAAATGGTGTCGGGAAATACGATAACAATCTAATGATAATGTTTTCTCGACTTCTTAGGCCTCATCACAATTATGCAAATATTTGGGATTAAGAAAATCTCATCTTAACTAATTAAATCCTGTTCTCGCAATTAAAAAAAAAAAAAAAAAAAAAAAACGTTGATTGTTTTGTAATCTTTTGCTAAGAAGTCTTACGGTATTCAAGATTCGATTTAAAGTTTAAAAAACTTTCATATTTTTCATGTGCTGTACTTACGAGCGCATGGTGAAGCTAGGAACTGATGATGGGATTAAGTAGCAGCACACGCAAACACACACTTTCCTATACACAAACAGAAACATAACATAAAAACTGGTCTTTTCAATGCATGACAATTAAATGCATCATAATATCTTAGCAGTGGTCATATTAAAGGGACGAGCAAAGGGAAGAGCAAAGGGAAGAAAGAAAGAGAGAGAGAGAAGAGAAGAGAAAAGTTTATGTTAAGCTAAGACACAGACATAGAAAATTTAATGCGACCATTACGTGTAAATGATGCTGATGAGGTGAGCAATTGCTTAAACTAATCAGTAGAAGTAAATGACAGGCGAAACGGCAACAAAATCGAATTTATGACACATCAAAAAACGTCATAAAACGTTAAGTATTAAAACTTGAAGGAAATAAAGGTAAATTGTAATGAATATATAGAAGAAGAGCAAAAACAAAAATAAAATAAAACCTTCAACTTGGGCAAGAACAGAGGGGGAGCAAAAACTGTTGGAACACACATAAAAACAATAAAACTTTGCATGACTTTCTGTGCGAGTTTTGCACAGATAACAGGCTATTTATCGCCTCAGGCGGTTGCTGCTCCACCGTCACCAGCTAGACGTCACATTGAACTGCCAATCTTTAGGACCGTAAATGAGATCGTTTGCCATGACTATTTCGGACACCATTATAGACGCCATTGTGTTGTTGTTATTTAATTTTTATCTTCATTATTTTTTGTTTTTTGCTTTCAAGTCAGTTCCGGAGAAAGAAGAAGGAGCGAATATATCGAGATAGCAAGCAATAGGTATGAAAATAAAGGGACACAACTTTTATGGCCAGCTTAAAATGAAATTAAATTATCTGATTTTAATGTCTATGCATGTGTGTGCGTATTCGTACGTAGTTAGAATATATTTAGTTTAATTTTGTTGCAAATAAATTTATTTTATTATAAATTTGGTTTCTGTGTGGAAAACTTCTCAAGTTTTATTTGAGTTTTTTATTTGTTTAATTTTTTTTTTTTTTTTTTTTTTTATTTTATCCTTTGCTTTCAATATTTGTGGTTAGTTAAGGAATTTTGTTTAAAATTCTTTTGTACACATTTTGTTTGTTTGTATGTGAATTTTCAATTTCTTTCCATTTCTTAAAAGCAATCGAGGATTTAGAATTTGTGTATAGAACGTTTCCAAATTTCTTAAAAGCAAATTCTTCTTTAACAGAAAAGTGCACTTTGTGCTCTATAAAGTTTTCATTTTTCTTCTTTTCTCTTTCATTATTTTCTCTTCTTTTTTTTTTTTTTTTGCTTTTGTTGTTGCTTTCTTCTTTTTTTTTGTGTGTTTCTTAAAGAAGGAATTAAAATGCTTAGCAGGAGCAGGGATGATTGTATATTGCTGCGTGCAAACAGAATTGGTTTATTAAACCAATTGGACATTTTATTGGCAATAGAAGAACGCTTGATTAGATCAAATTCTAAATATTGCAGAAATAAATTTAAAAGAAATAAATAAAAAAGGAATCGGTAGGGAATCTCTTTAGTCTAAGCGTCGAGCTATCAGTGGCCACAAGTTATCCTGAGTCCGTATAATGTATTCAGACTGCGCTCTTCGCGTGTGCTATTCAAACGGCATGTTCAGTGTTTCAATATTATTGAAATGCACATATCAGTAGCCCTACAAAGTATTATTTCTGTCAGAAAAACTGTACCGGAAATTGTCAAAACTTGAACCATTTCTTGTTGTTTTTTTCTAACCATGAAGGTTTATATAAGTCTCGCCAAAGTAGATTCCATTCGGAAGAAGATAATTATGTGAAATGTTTGATCCGTTTGCTGAAAGATCTTGCGCAAGCCTTGTTCTCCATAGTCTGCTTTGGATATTTGTTCATGGGGCTTTTCTCAAAGTTGTATTGCTTTGAAAAAAGTGAAACGTCCTACAGATCCATATTTGGCGGATACGATGTTCTTTCGCTGGCATTAATTGGATCTTTGCCTGGGATATCTTGCAGATGCACGCATTTACGAACAGGTACATTATCATGGTACGCAGGACGAGATATTTTTCTACTCAAGTAACACGTCCTATGTGTTAGCTGAATTATTTTCGGAAAAAAAAATCGATGGGTAAAGTAAAGAGTAGTCAGGGCAGACAATCAACATAAATATCGTATAAATCGGCTTTTATGCGACCTTTTGGTTTGCCGTTAGCTTTCAGGATTCTATTGGTGAATTTGCGAGCAGCTGCTCTTTTATCAAAATTACCTTAAGCGAATCATTTTCATTGTTCTTTTAATAGACAATTTAATTCTTCACAGCTACACGTTTCGTAACATGTTTTATGGCCAAGACATTGTTGTCTTCTTCCAGATTCAATAATCAATAACGATGTTTTTTCATTTTACTAACATGTCGCTTGCTACTCATACATATACGTCACTCTTTTCGATTCAACTATCTGGCTTTATACAATTTTCACCAACTTTTCATAGAGAATTATGCCAGAATTTTGAGGCAAATTCTTAATTTGATATTTTTATATATATGGCACATAAACTGAACATATCATAAAAAAAGGTTAAAGACGTTATAGTTATAGCGGGGCACGATTACACGACTTTGTTTGATGCCATTATTCATATAACAACTTATTAAAATGAGACGTTATACGGGAAGTGGTTGCAAAAGTCATCCGATCCGAACCACTTTCAATACCATTCGTCCTTGGACGAAAACACGTCATTGTACCAAGTTTAGTCAAGATATCTGAACAACTACGAGCTCTTGGTTGAACACAAAAAAACAAAACGGACAGACGGACAGACAAAATTTAGAATTTGATTCCGGTATCGAACGGTATAATAAAAGGTAAGTGTATCCCAAGTGCTTGTGGTTCTTGCATACATCTATATAAACGTAACACACCCCTGCACCGTATGTGCTGTAGGGGATAATGATGATTTAATTCCTCTAACTTTTAAGCAATAATACCTTGGAACGATTAGTAGCACTGGAAGAAACAAAAATCGATTTAATTAAGAGTATTTCGTAGGGTATCTTGCAATCGTATTAAGTCTCTTCAACTGGTTATGGCAAAATTATACTGAAACTGAATTTTCCATTAGCTTGTCAGAAAATCCATATGAAACAATTCAATAAATAAGGGGAACAAATTTTTTTATTTCTTTTTGTTTATTTTTTTATGAAGATTAAAAGACTTGAAATATACTTTTAGAGTTTCTCCTTCTTCGGCTTTTTATTTTAAAGAAAATTTGCCAAGTTCTACTTTAAATATTCACATATCTAGGTACGAATACATTTACTCTGTTTGATATCTGCTGCTGCTGTTGTCACATGAAAACTGGACAATGGCATCCTTCTTAAAATTGTTAAACAGAACTAGAAGTTTACGAAATTCTTTATTACTCATCCGTAGAAACGAATGGTAGAAGAAGAAAATGAAATTGTGTTTTCTAAAGACATCTTAGTTTTATATAAACGGAGAATGCGTATGTAGTTGTTTTACGAATAAATTGCATATAATTGCTTTTGTTGTCTTCTTTCTTGGACTTTTACACAATAATATGCTTCATTGGTATCTCTGCATATATACAAAAATATCTCTGTATTAAATGTGCCAGAAAAGATTTATGCTCGGAAAATTCACAAGACACATGTTCTTTAACTTTCAGTATACAATAAACAAAAAAAAAATAAATGAAAACATTTTTTTTTTTTTTTTTTTTGCTTTTTATTACAGTGATAAAAAATTTCTTTATATAGCAGGAATCCGTAAAATTTATGCATTTCAACAGGAATTTCTCTTCTTAATCCTTATCTTGACCCACGACTAGCTATTGTTTTGTTTTATTTGTGCTTTCAACAGATATCCTGTGGCTTTCGTTTTATGCTGTTGCATTTTTCTTCTTCGAAGATTTTTTCTTTTTGTGCTCTGTATATTAATATGGCATAATTAGATTTTCGATTTAGTCCCCTTACCACAGCGCAGTTTTATCACTTACTGGCTAGGAATAGGAAATAAATCTTTTTCCTTTTGTATAATACGTAATGTAACAAAGAGTAAGAAAACTGCATTAATTTTGGGGCAAATCTTTGATACCTGCTATTAAGTTCCAGGACTATTAATTGATTATCGTATTGCCCCTTTACAAACTGGCAAGCTTAACATCTCGAATACATTCGAATATATATGTATATATATATATATATATATATATATATATATATAGTATGTTTAGGTCTGAAAATCGTGAGTGTGAAATTCATTAGGGCATTAAATTTTTAACATATTGGGAGGAGGGATCCTCCCAAACTATCTAACTAACTAATCCCATGTTCAGTGGCTTTTTAAAGCCCTCCCTCATATGAAAAGCATAAAATGCAAAAGCTCTAAAAATACATAGACCGTAGACCGATAAAAACTTAGACTTAAATTTCGTTGCAGGACAGACTAAGATTGCTTCCTTATGCCATGATTATTGCTTCGAATTACAAACCTAACGCCAAACTAAATATAATTCTGCTTACCTTTGATGGTGGGTTGGAAACGCAAAAGAATATTTCCATAATTCACTAACGTAGATCATTGTGTCTCATATGTCTGTTGTATGTATAAAAGTAATTTTATACCACTGAAATTATCCTTCGTGTGGTAACTGGATTTATAAATTATTCCGTTAGGGTTTATTGTCTACATGCACGAGATACGAATGAATGTGGAGCTGAATTTATTTATTGTATTTATATCTTTCCAAGTTATTTTGCGGACTGTGATTATGAAGGGTATTATTGCACATCTTAATGTAGTGACAATTCTGACAGTCTGACCCATGATTTATGAGTATTTTATTAACGGCCAATAATTCCGTGGTCAATGAAAGATTTTACTTTAAGCTGGCGAAACTGAAATAGAATGCCATACAACATGGCGAGTTTCCTCTTAATAGAGATTTTGCAAAATGATTATTATTTTTAAATGAATTTATTAAAATTATGTTTTTATTTATTTATTTTTATTAATTTAAATTGTATGATTTTATTATTATATACAAAGTAAGAAGATCGACTGCCAGGCAAAAAAAAGAATGTGTGACATATTGCTGGCGATGAAAAGTGGATCTGCTACAACAATCTCCAGGGCAAAAAGTCATTGGTTAGTCCAGGAAAGCCATCCACATCGACATCGAAGTGAAATGTTCATGACCAGAAAATCTTGCTGTGCATATGGTGGTGCTGTGCAAGGTGCTAAAAACTGCGTCAAACTGTTCCTGGAGATGTCTGCCGACGACGTCAGTTGAACAACCTGATCCATATATTTTTTCAAAAGAGATCAGCAGTAGTAGTTAGCAAACACAAAGTCTTCTTTTTGCTCGGCAACGAACGGTCACACGTTGCAAGATTTTTCAAAGATACACTATTGCAGCTCGGATAGGAGGATCTACCCCACCCAAAGATGGGAAAAAGTTGTATGTGTAAAAGAAAATTGTGGAAAGTTTTGTCAAGAAATGTCTTTCTCAACTGAAATATTGATCAGAATACATGCTAGCACCAATTAATATTTCTAATTATATAAAATTGTTAAATACGCGGCCAAGACTTTCCTATAAATCATGTCCGAATAAAACTCACCTGCAGCCTATAAGCTTATCAGCATTGGAAAAGTTGTTGTCAATTGTGTCGCATTAAAATTTTCGTGCTTGCATTATAATTTTGGGTAAATTTTCTCATCAAGTGATCACCAGATAGTTACAATCCTAATCTGACAATGGAGGGATGAAAGGGGTATGAAAATGTGATCGAGTGCACTGGTACACGTACGAACTTACTTAATAGATTCAGAGTTTTGTGTTGATTAAGAAACTTTTCCGGACTTCGAATGCATGCTCCAATCGCAACAATAAAGCCAATACACTCTCCTCCTTTGGGAGTAGATGCAGCCAGTGGAGTAGCCAGTTTATTTCCTTTATGATGAAAACTCAACGAACTACTGTTTAGTCTCTCTTTTTGCATGTCAATAGTTTCGATGTTGTATTCGATACTGGGCAGCATTAGGTCCCCAAATGCAATTGTAAATCAGAATATCAACTGGTATTGCGCAGGCAAAAAGATCTTTAAGACATTTACTTATATTATCTAAATAAATTACTTAATTAGCTCATGCATATCTTGCAAAATAAATAATCAATCTTAAAACATCGTAAGGAAAAACTAATAAATCGGATGATAACTACTGTTGGCCTTAACCTTTGAATATTTACAATATATACTTGCACTGAAGTTATAAATTGAATTAAAATGTGAAATAGAGAAAAGAAGAGGAGAGCAAGCTATGTATGGATGTGGGGGATTGTGCACGCATTGCTTTCTTTTTTTGTTTTATTCGCTTCTGCTTGGTGATAACACGCCCTTGGCATTTAGTTAAACATACCAACAGATTGCAGGAAACATGATAAGTGCAACGGTATGTTTGCATACATAGCATATACAGTCAAGTGCAAGGCTACGTAGTAGCTATTATAGTGTTAGCTTGTAATGATATCCAGCATAGAATGTATACAAGGACACTTTTCTTTTCTTTTCCTGTTTTTTTTTTTTTTTTTTTTTTTTTGTTTTTAGTTCAGTTTCAAATAAAACAAAGAAAAAAAGTTTAGAAAATGCAAGGAGAAGAGTGATACAAAGAGAAACTTTACGGGCAGCTGCTTTTGGGGATAGGAGAGATTAAGCGAAGAACAGGAAAAACTTGTGGTTAGAAGAGCAAAAAGTTTGTATAGCAGATCAATAGTTTAGTGTAAGGAATAGAATAGAATAGAATAGAATTGTTTTCCATTCCAAAGTCAAGGTGATTGAGTGGCACATGTTTGCGTATAATAGAAAGTCAGCAAATAAACTGTAAGAGCTTTTTATTTTTTTATTTATTTATTTATTTACTTTTTTTTTCCACTGGAATAAGTTTACTCGACACGCCAAAAAAATTTCGATATAATTGATTTAAATATTGTCGTACTTTGTGAAGTTTACAGCAAACAGTAAACAGCAAAATCTGTATAACGACCTTCTTCTTCTTCTTCTTTGGTATGATTTATTTTGAAAATAAACTTTGCTTCCGAGCAAAAGTTTTTATTATATATTCGCGTTTTTCTAATGCATTTATAATTGACGAGAATCTCTTAAACTGGAGACATTTCTTTTGTTAACTTTTCGTTTTCTGCCTTCCTTTCGTTTTTCTTTTTTTTCTTTTGTTGCTTTTTCTTTTTGTCTAGCAATAATATTTCCTGAATTCTTATAAGTGTTACATATGTATTAAGTGCAAATATTTTCAATAAACTTTTCTTCTTCACATTCGCTTTTGTTCTTTGCCCTTGGGTAAGTGCAGGATTTGTCGTGTAGCAAACTATGGCGTGCAGACTGTGCGCTATTTAAATGTTCTAAGTAATGTAAGTAAATTTATTTAACAAAAAGTCGGAAAAATCTATTTATAAATAGTTTTTCTTCTTTTTTCTTTTCTACCTAAAATAAGCTGAGGGGCTACAATGGTATTAGCTTTGCGCAGTTTTACATTTTAATTTCATGATTTATTCTTTACGTGTAACTTTTTCTACAAAAGCCGACATTACGTTCATTCGAAACTCTTAAAAAAGCTTGGCAAAAATGAACATGTTAGAGCGAATCTCAAGCTAATATAATTTTGATTCAAGACTGATCCTTAATTTCGATCAGTCCATGCTTTCTAACTTTGTGGTCAAATTAAACTTGACAAAGATAATTGGAAGATTTCTGGGATTTGTCGAGAAATTCATTTACAATCTACGCTTTCTTTTCCGGCACGGAAAAATTCCGATGTTGACATTACGCATCTTTACGATCTCTTTATAATATGACATTAGAAAAGGCAAATGAAAAAAAGTCGTCTATACGAAAAGATCTTGTAGATCGACATATAAATGAACAGTCTGATAGAATTTGTGCAATTGTATGATTATTATCGTAGCATTATACGTAACATGCTATGTGAGCGTGGGTGTGCTACAAAATTGATTTGATAACAAAGAAGACCAAAATCATAAATTACATCTTTTTGCACGATCGCACTTATAAAATTGGCATATCTTACCCTGGCATGAAATAACATCAGAGATACCCTCAACACTGACGACGTCTTCATTTTTCATTTCAGCGGCATTTAAACGGCAGCGGAAAATAAGAACACAATTGCTGTAATCGTATTTCCACGAAACAAAAGGCCACAATTAAGCCGACTTTGCCGGCCACGAATAAGCGCACTATATATGCTCGCACAGTGCACACATCTACGAATTATAGCAATCAAACTAACGCACATCATAAAGTTTCCTGATAATTGTGTGGGAATATCTAAGCAGCAGAAAAGAATGAGTAACAGTCTTTTCTGCCTGCGAATTGAAGTTTCCCGCCTCTTCTAATAGCTGCACGTTATTGCCAAAACTATTATGATTTTTCGTCCAGTTTTTATCCTTCTTTCGGCGGGGATAACACTTATTTTCAAACTTTCGTCTCGAATATTTAAACTCTGCAAGAGGTTTCCGATTTCTTTCGGTGTTGTGCACAGTTTCATCCAAACCGAGTATTTTGTTAATCAGGTCACAAGCAAAGGACGAAACGATAAAGAAATTTCTATAAATTGAAAATTCCTTTCTATCCACGGCTCTGTTTGGATAGACTAAAGACTAAAATCACGATAGCTTCAAGCCACAAAAAGCATCTTGGATATGTCTTGGGATTTAATCATCTCTACTATGGGTGTCCACATTCTATACTCTCTAGCCAGCATATTTCAAAGCTCGTTTACGTCTCCGCCACATCCAACATTGTAAAGAGTAAGTAAAGCGTCATTATTCTCATAAAAAGTGCTTAAATAAACTTTTCTGTAAAATGTTCTTAATAAAAAGTATGATATAAACTATAAAAAAAATTGTGGGGCATTAAATTTTCCTATTAAATCTGAAAATGATCATAGCAAGATGACCCGCAACATAACTTTGCGTACAGGTTTTTTCGAGAAAGTACAAAGTACATTGAAAGTTATCTTTTTAAATATTTTATTCGTCTTGACTCTTTGCCAGAAGAAATCATCGTTTTCCTTTACAGAACATAAGTTTTCATTAATCTAAGTTATTAAGTATGTTATGAGAGAAGTTATAAACATTTCGCTTGAACAATGTTTGTGCTACAAATTTGTGATGGGTTTAAATGGTTCATTGATTTCTTTTTTTAACCTTTTCCTTCGCGTATCTAGCTTCCAGTTTTTATATAACTTAGAATGTATATCTGGGTGGCATGGAATGCCCATATAATCATGTTTCGTATTAGCGTTGCTCTACAAAGGCTAATGGTTTCATTTAAGCTGTACATAGTTCTTACGAACGTAGAAAAACTAGAACAATTTATTACTAATTAAAGGGTTCGTGTTGTGAAGACAGGTAGAACCTTAACTGAGTTACTGCGCGATTTTGTTTGCTCTCTTCCTACTCCAGTGACTGAACGGTGTAGACTACGAACCATGATGTATTCTGCAGAATAACACATGAACACGGTGCAGATTCCATCGTGCTCCAGCCCTTTACGACTTTTGAGTACTAACTGGATAGGCACAGCACAGCCAAGAACTATATGCAGAAGGAGAAATGTTCTACTTTCATGAAAGAAGAGACACATTTTTTCGGGTGGTCTATTAGCTGAAGTCACACTCACGTCTCCTCAAAATTTCGTGTCGCAGGAGAAACCTGAAACTCTTCTTACATGGCTTTGCAATTCCGTCTAAAATCGGATGGAGAAGAGATTACCTGGTACGGCGACTACTAATATATTGTTACGAAGAGAATATAATTGATAAGAGCCTGAGTCCACAGCACAATTGCTTGTTTCTACTGAATCGAAATTTCCCAAAATGTTGGGAAAGTAATAAAAGCAAATAAAGATTCTTTGGATGATTCTAGATCTTTGTTCAACGGCTTGGCAAACGTTATACACTTGACGATTAATAAAAATTCCTTAGTGCATGATTATCTCGTGTGTAAGAGAATTATCACAAGCATAAAAACAAACTGTGATATTCGCGGTCTGTGTCGATGGGTTACAAGCAAACAATTCATTGGGGTATGGGCAGCAGGTAGAGTAGTTGTAAAGTAATAAATCCGTAGCTGCTGTAGCTAATTTTCCTTAATTTTGTTAACAATTTTTCCCGAATAGCGTCCTTCACTTTGTAATTAATTATTGCTCTGTTCATAATCCGGTGACGTTATTTAATGAATATTAACAGTGACGCACAAAATAAAAGCAACTTTCCATTTTCAATAACAATATTATTGAAATTAAATTACAAGAAGCACTCTCGAATGCCTGTGCAATAAAACCTTTTTAACTTTACCTATAATAACTTAGTGCAACAAGGCAGTTGGTCAGCGAAAATATTTTGCATCTGATAATAATTAAATTTCATAAAAATTGAATTACGATTGTTTGGCTACGCAAATGTATTACTAACTACTCAAGTTTTTAATTAGCTTTCACAGATTTCATGGTCCCATGCATCGATGACAACACAGTTTAGATGTAGAGTAAAATGCGCTTTAATAACCTCTTCGTTTGTTGGATGAGAAATATTCCCGACGAGGACGTACACACCCCATTGCATTAAATGAGTCACTGCTTGCGTAGGTCTGCAACTTTAATATATATTCGAGATTGTATTTACGCGGTTTCGAAACACTAAAGAAGTGCGAAAATGGGTCGATAATTGGATCGCTGCCACACCAATATCGTTCTTTCAACACGACATCGCCATGTTGCCAGAAAGATGAGAATTGTTGTACAAAATGATGGAAAATATTTTGATATATATATTGTACCGACTTTTCCCAATAAACAAGTGAGCAAATGATCAGATATCATGCAAGAAATTTTTATCTATCTATATATTTTATATATGCGTGCAAATTACTTCCAACTACCCCTGCCCATACACTTGCACACACAATTTGGAATATTCTTACTTTTCTCTAAGCAGAGACATAGCTCATTTGGAATTAAGCGCTACATAAACATATTCAAGCGTACACAGCAAGTTTCATATATTTTTCCTTTTTAATTTTTGTCTATCGTTAATATATGTTAGACAGAAATATTAGCTCGGTGTAGATTGACGCTTATATTGTACTTTATTGGCTGATATGTTTTGAAATTGTCGGTTTTAGTTTTCATAGTGATAAATTGATGGTAAGACTATAATGGTTTCGTCAACTAAGTGTATGCCTCACAGAGTCTACAATATACTCTCTATAAGTATAAGATTCGATTTAGTTTTGCTTGACGACTTGTGTTCGGCAGATTGCTTGGATCTTCATAAGACCTTAAATTTAAAAAATTTACTTCATTATGTTCTCGTATGAAGTCGAGAAGTAAACACACGATACTTCGACTACGTGCTATTAGCAGGCATTTGCATCGCTGTGGCTAAGACGGAAAGGTTTAGGAGGAACGGGGCGCATAATATGTTCCCTAGGTCACTAGAAGTATTGAATCAGTTAAACCGAAGTTCTCTGAAGAGTGTTCTTAATACAAAGTCGCCTAATTTGTATTAAAATTGCAGTAAATTTTGGATCACTGGTGGAAATATTAAGCCATCCTCTGGTATTTGTGTTTATTTAAGATTTAAATAAACGTTTTATTTTTTTGTTTTTTTTTTTTTGTTTTTGTCTGTTTAAAAAAACTTTCCATTCCTCTAATCAGATTCGTAGCTATTGAATTTCCTTCAGTATCTCGTTAAATAAAAATATGTAAATCATTGCTAACAAGTCACGTTAGCCGAGCTCAATTTACTTGATTACTTGCTCTGTCACTATATTGCAACAATATTCTCAATATCCTCGCTGGCTCGTCGTTAGGCTTACTCAGCCGTGCTTGTCGTTTCGTACAAGTGTTGTCATTTTTGAAAAATGATTGATGATTACCTTTCTATATATATATATATATATATATGTAAACAGCTTAACGTTATCCAAACACACACACACACACACATATATATATATATATATATATATATATATAGATCTGTTATAGATCCTTCAATTCACGGCATTCGTATTGAACTGAGTAACGGTTTTTTTTCTGTTTGGCAATCAAATTAACTCTTTTGCTAAAATGCAAAAATCACGCAAGAAAAAAAGCAAATCCTGAACATTTAATCTTCAAACGTCAACTTTATTTTAAATAAATGACTGCCAGCCATTAAAATTATTAAAATATTTTCCGCATTTTGTGCCATATCACGGTTAACATGGCAATAAATGAAAAGCTGCGTAAAACGTGGAACGAAAAGTAGCGAATACAAAATATTAAGCCGTTTTGGGCGTGTCTGCATGATATGCAAATTTTTGTATTTTTCGTTTTATTCATTTACACATTTTTTTCTCTTTTCATAATTTTTTTTTTTTCCTTTTTTTTCGCTACAATATGATATGTTGATTTGCATTTTTAACAAACGTTGATATGTCATTGTCATGTTGATAAAGATGAGGTAAAATGAATAGTGAAAAATTTCCGCGGTATCAATTTTCTGGGAAGAGTCGATCGTTTAATAACAGAATCAAGGGAGAGATTTTGAATGCCTTTGGTCGACTGTTTAGTACTTGTGACGGTGTCATCTGCATGCTTATCTTGATTCATGAAATCTCGAATCTGTTATTATTCGCAGTTCTACTCTTCGCCTAATCATCTAATTGTGCTTGACGTGTATACGTGCTTAGTGCCGAATATAATGGCAATTTATTAAAACCAATTTTAAACTGGCATCTGAAATGAATTTAAGCCACGCTTTACAGATTTTTAACTTCATTTTATCTAAAAATTATAAACAAAATGGTTACGTTATCGTAATTACGGTCGCCGTAAGTTTATGTAAAATATAAAAGCCATAGTTGCCTTAGGGAGGTTGCTGAATTAACTGCACCATGACCTAACCGTACGTAGGATATGCAATAAAAGGAGTCGCACAATAGATGGCTAAACTCCATATACTCCAACCCATCTAGAATTCAACATAGAACTTCAAATATTTCTCACAAAATTGGATCTTGGCATGAACCTCCGAAATCCTATGTTTTTCAAAGACATTAACGCGTAAAATCTCATTAATTATTTATAGAGAAATCGTAAATCGTTTAATCGTAAATTATAGTTGTTGTTAATAGTTGAGCACACAATTTAACTTCGGACTAGACAACTTGCCATAAGACAATCATAATTTCCTGAAATAAAGGTAAGCTTATTGTAGCGAACATTGCTTGCAAAGTGCTCTTCAGCCGAAATGCTGAGAGACGTGCAATTAATCGGTAAAATTTGACAAAAAGCCTTCGATCCTCCAAATAGTTGGTGCAATCTCCGAATCAACGCTTAAGGTAATAAAGCCGAGATCTCGCATATATACAAGTCCTTGAGTGATAGGTCAAGTGAACTAAAAGCTGGTAACCGATGTTGACCTATCTATCTTGTAGTGATTGGTAAAAGTGAAGGCACGCATTGACGCGTGCGAAATAATGGAGGAAAAGGAAACAATTACGATATAATAAAAACACAGGTTCATCAATATTTCAGGCTCCCCTAGGATAAGTCTATTTTTACTTGCGTCAGCTAACCTTGCGAAACTACTCATCCATATAGAGGAGGTATCATTAATTTTTAAAATAAAAAAACCAAAAAAAATCCAACTATAGATAATTTTAGAAAGCGTTTAATGCACACTTTAAAAAGCTTTTTTGCGCTACTTTAAGGGAGAGTTTCAACTCTTTACCGAATTCTACTGGAAACAGAGACATTCAATAGATAGGCGCAAAGGAAAAGCTAAAAGCTCATTAATATCAAGATATCTCAATAAGATGAAAGAGAGTAGTAATGCCTCTCGGGAAGAGAAAGTCACGAGACGCTTGGCTTGGTAGATGCACTAAACAGGTACGCTTAGAAAAGTGTCTTTGGCTGGAATAATTTTAAATAAAGTGCAAGAATTACAATTTAACTCATAAATTGGAAATATTCATGAAGATTACAATCGACGTTGTACTATTAATATTTCCTATATATTACAAATTCCCTTTCTTTATTTCTTTCTCTCTCTCTCTCTCTCTCTCTCTCTCTCTCTTTCTCATTTTTTACATTTTGTACAGCTTATCATTTCAACAAAGGAAACTAATCTTTTTATTGAAACAGGTTAGTTTGGTAAAACGTTTTGTGTTGCATAGAGTTTTCCTAACCCCACTTTTCACTGTTGTGTTAAAAGAAAATTATGATTTTCTGTTGTTGTTCTTTAACATCAGATCCATTTTGCATTTCAAGTCTTGTTAAACTAAACAAGGAACACAAACAAAACCTATATACATTTTACAGCGAATCTTTGAAACCCTATAATAAAATTGTTGTGGACATGGTGACACATCCGACCATTTGTTTGGAAAAAACTTTTTACTGTTATCATAAGGGTTTACCATAAGTTGTAGAAAAATTTGAACAGTTTGTAAGTTATGGGCGAGAAAACTTTCAAAATTTTCCTCTTTAGCGGGGTTCGTTTTAACGGTTATGTAAGCGAGTCCCTGTCTTAAAATTATTCTAACGGTATCGATTGGGAGTCTCAGTTCCAACTAATAACTCGACTTGATGGATTGTAAAGGATTCAAAAAACCGATGGACGGATGGGATGAAAAGGGGTGGATGGATAGACGATTGTTGCTCACTCAAAGCATTTTCCGTTGAAATTGAACCATTTTTCTGAAGTTTTTGCAAAAATGATTAATGAGTGAATTATGCGCGAATAAACAGTAGAATGGCAAACTCCTTTTACATTATTGAGCGAATAAAACAAAAAAAAAAGGTAAATATCTAACGAATAAATACAAAATGTGCTTTGTCTGATATTTGCTTGCTATCGCCAACAGCATGTTAAGTTTTTTTTCTTTGTTGATATTATTATTATTATGCATAAAAGGCAACAATAACGAAATGTGAAAAAATTGAGAATCATTTTCTGATGTAACGAACACAAGAACCTTTTCGACTTTTCACTTTTTTTTGCTGAACTAGCAAAAATTATTTTATTTCTTGTTTTCATGCAAAAAAAGAAAAACGCTTTAATACATGAGTAAATATACTTTTGTGTCGACCACCAAATGGCGAGGCCATATTAACAATGTCCTTCTGTTTGCGACATCCATGCCAACACAATAGATATCACGTAAGTCATGTATACTTCCGGTTAACGCAACGTTACGTAACGATAATATCAGACCTCTCACTGCCACAAGCGTTGATCGGTTAGCAGGTGTATGTGTTATTTCGATCAGCTGTCTCCTGTCGGTCTCCTATTAGCAAAAAGGATTTTTTAAAGCGATAATAAGTAAGTATCCAAAATTCGTCAAGTCAAAGCAACTATGTTTGCCCTTTTGTTTTATTTTTTGGGAGAAGAAGAATACTATGAAAGGTAGTTCGTCAAATGTAGTACTCATGTCAATGCTCTTGTTCTTTCTTTTATTCTTTTAACGTTTTTTTCTCGTTTTACGTTATATTTCATTCACAATTTTCATATTGTTGTCATCAGGTACATTTAGCAAAGAAACTGTGTAACTCAATTTTAATTTAAACATTTATTAAATAAAAAAATGTTTTTTTCATTTCCTTCTACAATCTACTTAGTATTTTTGTTGCTTTTTTTTTTTTTCCTTTCCAAACGTCATATGCAGTATTTAAACTTTTTTTTCGCTTCATAGAAACTTTTCTGTAATATGTTGGATAAAACTACATGTTGGCATTGGGATGCTAATTAAAAAATTGTTTGCATGCTAATGTGTTTACTTTTCCGCTTGTCCGTTTTTCATATTTCCAGTTGCGTTCTTTTTTTATTTTTATTATAACTCTGCGTTGGAAACATTATTCTCTTAATGAAAATTTTGCCTCAATTTTGTAACCGTATGTTCTTATGGGGTAAATTTTTTGAATCGTCACCAAACTCCTAAAAAGAAATGAATTTGGAACGAATCGTTAACGCCAACTATCCTGTCTGTCAATTAGTTGATTGGGACCTTTTGCGCGTAGTATATTCATCCGTGATCTTAATAGCTATCCCAAATCATTAACCAGCTACGAGCAAAGTCCTGTTTTCTGCCTTGTCGCAATGAGAATGACTAAAAATACTTTTCTATACTTTCCGCACGTCCCCCGTGTCTACAATTTTTTTTTTTTTTTTGTAGTAAGAAAGAAATGAAGAAATTAGTACACAAAACAAGAGTTGATTACAGACATCAGTAACGATATTTGACATGCACGACTCTAACGATATAGGCATGGCCAGATCGAGTCGGAATTTCGCTTCAATTAAGAATATAAATAATTCATTGGATCTCTGATGTCATGTTACAAACGGAACGACAAATGTAGTGCAATTTTCTGGTGGGTATAAAATATCCAATGCTCTAAACAATCCTTTAATATTGTATTTCTAAGTAGATCCATAGTTTGATTTAATTGATTTTTGATCTTAATCTCAAAACAGTGAAAATATGGAAAACAATTTCCGATTTTAAGCAAAGCTTAAGAGGACTGCAGCCAACTGTAAATGAATAGAATTCAACAGTCGCGCTTATGAGAAAAATATAATTTTTATTGGCTCTACGGTCCATACTTTTAATGTATTGATGGTCTTCGACAGTATCTCCGTGGACGTGCCTAAAAAATTATTTCAGTGAATACTGACTCAAAGCTTAATGTAGGTTGTAGACGCCATTAGAAATTTGTGTGGTATTAAGCAAAATAAATTGGAATTCTGGATTAGTAATCTAATATCACCCATTTACTTAATGTTCGTTCCCACGAATCTAGTGAATCCATCTACGAATTTTACCAAAAACCGTTTATTTTTTTTAGAGAAGAAACAAGATTCTCGTTTAGATGCAAAAAAAAAAAAAATTAAACGCTATGTTGCTCTACTATTTTTTACTATTTTCTTTATAATCTTCTAAAGTTAACTTTATTATTATTATTATTATTATTTATTCAACTCCATGGATATTAATCTGTAAAAAATCTTAATAATTTTCTACCATATGTGTCTAATCTACTTATGAAAACATTATTTTTCCTTAAATTGGTAAAAATGGCAAGTTGACCGTATACCGTACACATAGCGCGCATGTACTTGTTTGTTTGTTTGTTTGTTTGTGTGTGGCTCTCCATTGTAAATATTAATACAACTAATATCGAAACAAATCCTGTCTTTATGTTCAAGCAGGCAAGTAAATCGCGTACACAAGCCCTGTGTTCAACTTTATACATATAAAACAAAAAAAAAAAAAAAAAGAAACAAAGAGAGCATAAAAAACAAATCGACAGGGTGTTGACGATTACCCGGAGGAGGGTAAGAAGAAAGAAAAGGGACTTTTTTAATTGTAGCTAAGTTAAGGAGAGCAGTACGGTTTATGGAATACTTGAATGAAATATTTGGACGACTTATAATAACTAATCCGATAACAGAGTGATTTTGCACTTGCACCACCCAACACGGACAGACAATCTCCAACTGCTTAATTGTTCGCACATATGTAACAATGCTTGATATTCGTGTGTAGAACAGACTTATTGAGTGCACTGAGGTCTAAAGTAACCTCCATAAATCTTTATGTATGCTAATCATGAAATAGTGGTCGGGTTTTATTTTTTTTTTTTTTTTTTTTTTTGGTTTTTCTTGATAACAATTATGATTTTAAGGAGATTGTGTAACACGAAGCAAAAAATGAAAATGTAATAAAATGCAAATATGTCCTGCACGTGTGCAATATTATTGCGCTTTAACACAAGGTAAAATAGAAATCCAAGTATTATATAAAAAATTGTAAGTACAAGTGAAATTGTGCTTTTGTGACGCAGCAAAAAAAAAAAAAACGAAACTATTATTAGTCTTTAGAGATTCATAGTAGAGCTATTGGTCAGAGCACTCTAATTATGACAGATGTTTGCAAAGTGAAATATATTTTCCAAAATCATGTTTGCAAACATCGAAATTATTGGCCTACTGATGTGAATTTCTCCTATTTCTCTCTTATGTGCCTATTAATATTTTCTCACAAAATGGACACATACGTGGCAGAGCGGCTTTTTAGCTTATATCGCTAATGAAATAAACGCGTGTCTTCGGATCAAACAAAATTGAGTAAACCTACTAAGTCGCGATTGGACTGGAGACTTGAATTGCACTGTCAATTCGTGTTCCGTTAAGTTGGGCGGAGTGTTTTTCTGAATTTAGGGCTTTTTGCCTTTGGAGAAAATGCAAGTCTTCAAAATTGAAAACAAATTGTTTTCCCATTTCGGCCGCTCCGGCTCCTGAAAATCGGACCCTAAACTAGCGTTCACAAGATGACCTCATTTTGAAACGTACTCTTTTAAAACAATCCGATGCAAATTCAAGGAATCACTGGTGCGGTAAGCTGGAAGATCGTAGTTTCTAGAAAAACGCGTTAAAAGAAATTTTCGTTTTATCTGTGTTTTATTGGAGGCGAAATTTGTTTTATCTCTGTAACTGAAAGATATTTAAGAAGGAAACTGAAGCCGAAATTAGGACATGATTGCACATATACAGGTAATGGAGAAGTAGTTATTTCGGTAGCTACTTGACGCGGATTCATCCGAGAAAGGTAAACTTTTCTTCCTCATTTTTATAGCGTGGCCAAATCGTGGTCAAACTGATTGCGTTGTATTTACTTCGCTGTACTTTGGCAGTTGTTTGTTTGTTCGTTTGATTTTCATCAGAAGTAGCACAATATTAGGTCCGATTTTATATTTACTTGTGCTTCGGCTAATTCTCTTCATTTTTTTTACGATCGTAAGATGTTGTTCGTAAGATGGTCTTTTGTTTGTGAAACGTGGCTTGGGCCACAGCACTCTAAATATGAAAATTTCTTTCTCTTCTTTTATGATATGTAGGTTGACTGTACCTATTCTTTCACTATTGATCGTTATAGATAATTATAAGATAATTATAGACCATTGAAAGCGGGCTTAAATGGCTGTTTGAGTACATGAAATTTTGTGTACGTAAAAAGATGAAAGCATTTTGATTAAATTATTCGTTCTTAATGTCACTAATGGAATTGACCAGTTGGAGTGACATATTCCTTGGTTGGTATTTTAACGTAAGGGTTCAATCTCACGGCGCCCGATGGAGCAACGAGTTAACTGCATAACCGATAACTGGCGCCCCAAAGAAACGGAGCAGTCCAGAATTAGGAATAAATGGATATGAACCATTTATATCGAGGCTCTGATCGTCGTCTAGGCCTATATAAAGCCTCATTGTTTAATCCCATTATACCTCATACTCACTCGAAACAATCCTACTTGGGACAACCAGAACCGCTTTATCATCTGTTCGACTGACTACGTCAAAATAGTCTTTCACAATTGATTTTAACCGTATGGCTCCTCATCGATATGTGCAGTAATAGATTTTCATAAGCTTCAATGTGCACTCTACTTAGTAATATGATATTCTAATGAAACCTATTGCTTTCTTTGTTCATTTTTAACTTATTTGTGCGGGGGTACATCAATAACAATCAAATAAAACAATTGGGCAGCAAAATAATAAACTGTAGAGTGTTTACACAAAATTACTTCACACAACGATTTATTTGTTGTGCTTAACAATAAAAAAAATATTGATTTTTCGAATTTAGGTCTCAATTGCATTCGCTTACCACACTCCTTGGAATGCGTTTGTGGGTATCTGTTACGCAGTACCAATACCTGCCCGTACCAATACGGCTAAGTATCGATAATGTAAGCCTCATCGTAGAAGATAAAATTAGTTACTTACCTTCAATAAAATAACTAATTTGTTTACCTAGCCACACTTGATAGAAATGGCGAGTATATGTGACTCAATAACATAATGCACTTATTTCTTTGTGTGTTTAATTTTCGCTGACATGGACCATCAAAAATAATTCAATTTATTTCAATTTTTGAGTCGTGCAACGTGAACTTTAATTTTATATCCGCCTTGTTGTTCATGTAAATGATTTCTGCTGACTAAAATCCAGGTCACTTAAATTAATAATAGGTCAGTCAGTTCGTCGTTTTAATCTGATTATGTGCGTATGAAAATGATATTAATAATCGATAAACTATATAGCAGAGCATCCGTGCGTAATACTTCGAACGAAAAGTACATAGGACAACATATAGTGTCACAAAACACAAAACATTTAATTGCAAGTTAATCATACACGTTAGACATGGCTTACCCATAAGCATGTTTAACAATCTGTGCTTGGACAACAATGTGACAAATAAAAAAAAAAGTATATTAAAAATTTTTTCATTTCAAAATGGCTTCACTTATATCACAATTGCAAAAGTTTTGGCTGTTTTTATATTTATCGTTGTCTAGTTGTCGTGTCGAGCGGTTGTACGCGGAAAATTCAGCCGAGGTGTTGTTTCGTAAACAGTAATATTCTAAACCAAGTAAATTCTTTGTGATAACCGTTGTTGAGCTACATGGCCTTATATACATGGCGGTCTCAGAACAGTACGGCGATCACATAAACACGAATTTAAGTAGTCATTAAGAGAGAGAGTGAAGGAGAAATAAAATTACATTTCGAAATTATTGCAAACTCGTGTATGGAAAGATTAAATATTCTATAAAGAATAGAAAAAGGCTTTGATGAAGAACTGCGACAACTAATGAAATTACGAGAAGTTTCTAAGTAATCTCTCGACAAAAAGGAGGAAATACTACAAGTGGTAAATGGGAATACTGAACAATATAGTAAGTTAAAAATCGAACTATGTAAGTGTGCTTCGAAACTTGCTGAGAAATGCAAAGTACCGCCACGTTTATATGCGAAAATGCGTAGTGTTGCCGGAAGAGCGGTAGAAGGAAGGCCTAAAGAAGGCCTTGCCATTTATATTAAAGCCAGAAAATAGGCAGGGAATAGAAAAAACGAAAGAAGTAGACAACAACAACAAAAAAAAGTAGATCCTGATAATTTAAAAATAACTAATACAAGGCCAAAATACAGTGGGGTCGTTACAATTGAAAATAATCATGCGGGGCAGGAATACGAAAGCAAAGTGCGTACTAACGAGACTCGTAAGTTAATGCTAGTAAACAACACTTTCGGATATGGTAGTGGCGAGTTAATCCACAAATTTAGAAGGCAAAATCCTATACTCTTATATGGTACGCTAAAGGTGGTGAAACCATATGAGGGAAATAGGAGCAATGTCAAGTACTATAATGCGTTTCGTGCAACTGATCGTGCTTCCATCGCTAATATGCTTTCGTCGGGAAAATTATGTATAGGTTGGGAAAAGTGCAAAGTTTTTGATGGCGTAAATGTGAGGATGTGTTTTAAATTCAGAGGCTACTAGAGGTTCACACAGCTACGGATTATAAAAATAACTAGGCGTACAACTAAAGAGGGTTGACTTGAAGCTATAAATGAACGTATAAACAGCATTAGAGGGAATCAAACGCTGCGTCTACGACTGGATGTTATTCACCGAACGTAGAGTAAAGCGTGCCGGGTGTATGGTAACAAACTCAAGGAAAAGAAGCGTAGAATCGTTTCCTAATGAGTTATATTAGTAAGAGTTTTGGTAATACGAATATTAAGAATGTTTTTAAAATTGCTAGTAGTAGTTTTAACGGCTACAAGTTAGGCCATATTAACGCTCGCAGTTTCAACAGAGCAAAAGTTGACTATTCCAATTATCTTTTGTCTGAGTGCGCTATAGATGTTGTATGTATAACTGGAACATGATGTCAATTGGAAATCGACGACTATTGCTAAGAACTTGCCAATTACAAGTTGGTGCACAACTGGGTTTCGCGAGTCGGTCGTATGGGTATTTATGTCAAAAAGTGTCTGAAGGTCAAACGTCTATTTACTTCGAATAGTGTTGGTGCGATCGAATACCTTGCTCTTGAAATTGCTGCCGTTAATGCGAAATGTCGATTTGTTTGCTTACACAATCCGAATAGGAATCGCATCTTAGCAAATTTTTTCATGAATTATATGAATTTTCAAATTATTATGAAAATATATTTCTTTGTGGTTAGTGTAACGTCGACCTTGTTTTCGACAAGTTACGTGCAAATGAATTGCGAGATTTTATAGTATCGTCTGGCTTAGAACTTGTCAATCACTGGCCTACGCGTTTTGTCCCCAACTGCAAGCTCCTCTGTTAGACCACTTGTGTGCTTCTGATACCTATTTAGTGTTGCTTTACGGTTAGTGTCTTTCATGTGCTTATTCGGATCATTCGAAGACAGTGTAATGACTATGAACAATACTTCACGAATAGGGATTTTACCGTAAAATTAAATCTGCTTCTTTATGCCTGTAACCATATATTTTTGGAAAAAGTGAAATATTTATCCAATCTCAGCGATAACCTTTTATGTCTCACTTTTAATATTTCAAACTTCGGTGACGGTTACGCTCCTATAAGAACATGTCAAGCCTACAAAACCTGGAAGGATTATTTGAATATGGACTCTCATGTTATCATACATAAGAGCGAACGAATCTATTATGGTGATGAGCAAGCATACTTTTCAAGACCGCTGATTAAATGCCCTTATCAAAGGATTTAACTGATGATCTACGCAATACTGTTCAATAACGAAAATAATCTATGACGAAATCTGTGACTAAATTGAAATAAAACCAAAGCTAATACTATATCACATGGTGCATTGGGTGTTATTTCCATACCCAAAGTAGTAATGGCGAGTACTGACGTTTAATTTTTCAGTATTGTTCCCAATCTTGGTTTCAAGGTGAATTCTAGATTAAAAGCGTGTACTCATATTAATTACACAACTGTGAAGGTTCATAACATTTTAAGAAAGCTATGGGCGTCGTCCTACTATGTACATAGAGAAACGAAATTGAAACTATTTGAATGCCTTATAGTCTCGTTCTTATCCTAAAGTGCTTATGTATTGTGACGACCAAAGTCGAGCCCTCGTTAAAGGCGAAGCTGGCGTAGGTACTGATGTCACCCTAGAACCATCTTTGTCAGGACACTTTCGACCCGAGTCCATTATCTTCGAATTTTGTGTGGTCATCCATTTTATAAGTCTACAAGCTCTTAATCGGAGGTAGAGGATTCACAGGATATTGACACGTCGCGGTGAAATCCGAAATTTGCGGCCCATCGTACTTCACAACCAACGGGGGACGCCGAGCCAACCCTACGTAGGACAGACTAAATATTGTACAATGTACCACAGGATTGACGCCAGAATGTCAGACCTACAGTACTCCAAATGGATGACGAATTCGAACAACACCAAAACGCCATCGACATGTAAAGCGCACATTTTCATACCAGAAAACTTCGGCCAGAGGTCACACAAGTGGACAAGCATTCTCGCGGGAGACGCTGATTTGCTTTCGGATAAATTTTTTCAAAAGACAGATGCAGTCATAGGACCGGGCAATGGATGCCACGACCAGTCTCATGGGGAATTAGGAACCTTAAAGGAGCCATTCTCGAAAGCGAGGAACCAAGCGAACGTTGGGCTTGAAGTAAAACCTACTACCGCTCATCGACTCGATATATATGGAAGAAAGGATATCTGAAGAGGCAGAGGGGACAGCTCACTTATTCATATAATCAGAATAAATGTTGTGGACCCTACGGACCCGGCCAGCTGCACGCGCCAGAGGTCAGCTTGAAGATTTACCGGTGGAGGCGTGACGAGGGGCCGTCGAAATTTTCAGGGTTATGTGGACCTCACCGGGCTGCTGTGGAATTGAGCGATTATATGATTTCAGGGTTCAGAGATACCGTTTGGTATAAAATAAATGCTGTCGTTGGCAGGTAATCTACCTGACGGATACAATTCCATTTATTGGCCGTCGCCAATAGCAATGTGACACGAACCAGAAGTCATTAGAATGGCGGAGAGACGTGCCAGAAACAACGATTTAAGCCATAAGATTGTAAAGAAGGCCGTTAATATGCGTGAAGAGAGCCATTTTGGAGCATCAATTCCTTCATCGCCAGCCGTTTTGATTATCCGAAGAGCAAGGGAAATGTGATGACCAAAGCCGAGCTCTCGTTTTGGTCCCACATCAGAGTTGTTTAACAATCGCGGACAAAAATTTGTTAACAAAGCCGGAGGACAACAATACGGACGGACTAGAACATGACAAAAAACAAGACAAGAACATAATGAGTGGCAAAAAGAATATTAAAAATGCAGACAAACATCGAAATATAGATAAAGAGAGAAAGTAAGAAAATAAAATATTTGTAAGAAGAAGATTGTGTGAAATATAAATTGTGAGAAATACAATCCTAAGGAAGGAGAGATCATTGGCTATGTATCGTAATATTAGATTTAAATTATATCGTTACGGATGTAAAGAATAAGTATAGAAAGTATAATAAAGTGGCCTAAAATATCCTATCTTTCCTATAAAATAAACGTAAGAATATTGAATTCGGTCGGGACAGAATCTTTTATAACCATCACCGTTATCCTAAAAAAGACAAAAGAAGTGAAAGAACAAAATTCTCATGCTCTATAATATGGAGTGGGCTCAACTGATTTCTTGTATTGTCAAAATAAAAGTTTTTGTCATGTGTTTTGAGGCATGTGGGCGTGGTAGGCATGTTCTTTGAAAAGTTTTCTTCTTCTTTTGCAAATTTCTAGACGATATTTTCGTTTTCGTTAACGGGAGAATGTTTACCACAAGCAGCAAGTCTGTTGCAAACAGACGGATGGACAGACGCATAGACGGAGATGTTTAGTTGCATTGAAGATTTGAAACTGGCCCATAATTTATATACTTTATGGGGTTTTTGAAGCTTGTTTCCGTGCGTTATAAAGATATTGAAAAAAGAATTAAATTTTGACACACTATAATATTGGGTAGGCGTGGTCAATTTTTTCCATTTTTCCTCCGGCAAACGCTGCAGCATACCCCTTTTATATGCATTCAATCTTGTGCATATTTATTTGCTATAGTTTAGGAGTAATGAGCAAAAAAGAAATTTTGCACTCCCTTTGAAAAGCAGAGGTGTTCTCAGTTGGTGCTGTGCGCGTGTCCTTCGACCGATTTGGCCCATTTTCAAAACCAATCTGCGTGTAAGATTTTTCAATATTTGTGCCAAGTTTGAATCCGAAAGCTTCATTTTTGCGGCCAGGAGATTGTTTCCAACAGACATTACACAGACTTACAGACGGTCAGGTGGACAGACGGATATGCTTAAATCGCATATACACTTTGTGGAGTCTCTGATGTTTATTTCTGCGCGCTGCAAACGTTTTCATAAAATGAATATACCCCTCAACCCCTCGTTCGGTGATTGGTATAAAAATCGCGTAAAATTTATTTGGGAATGGCCGTATTATAAACTAATGCAAAAAATAGAAATTTTCCTCTAATGGAAAGACCCTTGAACAACCGGTGTCCTACCGCGACAACAACAGACAGGATTTTCATTCTTTACAATATATGGCGATCTTGGTTATACCTCAAAAAACAAATTGCGGTTTGCCGTAAATAAATGTGCTAGATATGTGTATAACAAGAGAAAGTATGCCCGCATATCTGAACTCCCACTGAGGTTTATGGGATTACATTTGGTTGCGTAGTTTGACGTACGCTGTCTTATCTTTATTCATAAAGTTTTTTAGAGGCAGGAGCCCAAGTGTTTCTGTAACAAGTTGTAGTCTGTTAGACTAAAAGAGTTTTATTGTTGGTTTTCGGTTATTAAATGTAGTTGCTGTAATATATATCTATACTTGTAAGTTTTAAGTTCCAAGCTAGGTGGGGATCTCTAATCAGTGACATTATTCAAATACCTTGCCAGTGCATCATATAATTATGTGAATCAGCTGTCAAAGACTTAAGGTCGAGATCAGTCCTTTGTTATATTTAATTATTTCGAAACGATCAAGCATAGCAACAATGGAAGTCTAGTACAAACTGCTTCCATAGATTTATAACTTTACTATATTTATTTATTTATTGTCTATGTATGTTGTAAATAAACTTACAAAGTATGGACTTCAAAGGCTATATACATACAACATATGGTCGGCTATATTGAAAATTCTAAGACACCTCAAATTTGGACCCACCACCATTGAGTTGTTAGTCCCGATTCTTCGACTATACGTCTACCCTCTTTATATATTCGAGGTTATATATTTATTACTATTTAAGGCGTTCTTGTTGCAAAGACAGGTAGAACATTAACTGAGTTACTGCGCGATTTTGTTTGCTCTCTTCCTACTCCAGTGACTGGACGGTATAGACTACGAAGCATGATGTATTCTGCAGAATAACACATGAACACGGTGCAGATTCCATCGTGCCCCAGCCCTTTACGACTTTTGAGTACTAACTGGATAGGCACAGCACAGCCAAGAACTATATGCAGAAGGAGAAATGTTCTACTTTCATGAAAGAAGAGACACATTTTTTCGGGTGGTCTATTAGCTGAAGTCACACTCACGTCTCCTCAAAATATCGTGTCGCAGGAGAAACCTGAAACTCTTCTTACATGGCTTTACAATTCCGTCTAAAATCGGATGGAGAAGAGATTACCTGGTACGGCGACTACTAATATATTGTTACGAAGAGAATATAATTGATAAGAGCCTGAGTCCACAGCACAATTGCTTGTTTCTACTGAATCGAAATTTCCCAAAATGTTGGGAAAGTAATAAAAGCAAATAAAGATTCTTTGGATGATTCTAGATCTTTGTTCAACGGCTTGGCAAACGTTATACACTTGACGATTAATAAAAATTCCTTAGTGCATGATTATCTCGTGTGTAAGAGAATTATCACAAGCATAAAAACAAACTGTGATATTCGCGGTCTGTGTCGATGGGTTACAAGCAAACAATTCATTGGGGTATGGGCAGCAGGTAGAGTAGTTGTAAAGTAATAAATCCGTAGCTGCTGTAGCTAATTTTCCTTAATTTTGTTAACAATTTTTCCCGAATAGCGTCCTTCACTTTGTAATTAATTATTGCTCTGTTCATAATCCGGTGACGTTATTTAATGAATATTAACAGTGACGCACAAAATAAAAGCAACTTTCCATTTTCAATAACAATATTATTGAAATTAAATTACAAGAAGCACTCTCGAATGCCTGTGCAATAAAACCTTTTTAACTTTACCTATAATAACTTAGTGCAACAAGGCAGTTGGTCAGCGAAAATATTTTGCATCTGATAATAATTAAATTTCATAAAAATTGAATTACGATTGTTTGGCTACGCAAATGTATTACTAACTACTCAAGTTTTTAATTAGCTTTCACAGATTTCATGGTCCCATGCATCGATGACAACACAGTTTAGATGTAAAGTAAAATGCGCTTTAATAACCTCTTCGTTTGTTGGATGAGAAATATTCCCGACGAGGACGTACATAGCCCATTGCATTAAATGAGTCACTGCTTGCGTAGGTCTGCAACTTTAATATATATTCGAGATAGTATTTATTCGACGCCCATTGGCAATTATTCAGCAAATAATGCTGATACTTGTGGCAAATGGCACTTGAATCACCGTTGAAAGTTCCGGTTACTTTTCCTTTGCGGTTACACGCACGTTCATTAAAATCAACCAAAAATTTGGCGATCATTGGACTTTCTCTCACGCAATCATTCTCTTTCTATATAACATATCAGATAACTCTCCTCATCCATCAACTTATTATTATGAATTTCTATTTACACTGAATGGAATTCGTATGCTGGCCCAGGTACTCTCGGTACTTTTAGGAATATAAGTGCCGTTAAATAAACATTTGATTAAATTCTAGATAGAGCCACAATTTAAATTACGTCTCGCTGTTTATTGACACAGCTCAAGTACGCAAAAGGCTGTTTCAAAAAAGAATCCACCACCCACAAGAACGCTTTTCAGCGTGGACAACAGGCGTCATGGCAGACAAAGCTATGCGTGCACAAATCTAGAGCAGTGCAGTAACTATTTTGTCGCCGTTACAAAGAAAAGAGTATTAGGTACGACATTTCGGCTTGATTGCACCTTAATATCCGATTAAATAAATTTACCGGGAGCACTCAATGACAACAATAACAAACTGTCACAGACATTAGAGAATTTCTTGAAACATTAATAAGACCAATAGAATCGAATCTGAAAAGAAATGTTGAAGTACTGGGCGAAGCGTGAATACATATGTTGCAAGTATCCGTTTTATAATAATGTCTATCGAGGTTTAAGGGTGTGACGGAAAACATACAAATAAAATATTTCTTAAAAATGAAGCAAAATCAGTCTAAAGAGCATGAATAACATTTGGCCTAAGTGTCACCGCAAACGTATCGATAGGAAAGTGTGCTTATTAATTTCTTGTCATTGCCTTAGCACGTGTCCTAAATCTTTTCTTTTCGACGGGCAACAAAATGTTACAAAGCGAAAGAGAAACAGAACAAAAAAGAAAGGAAGAAGAAAAAGAAAAATCGAACGTTTTTCTATTTATTTTTAAAATGAATCTCACATGACAGTGGAAAATAATGGAAATAATTTGATTTCAATTGTTTTGCCGTTTGTGTACAAGCAATTTTCATTATTATCTGTTAAGATACCAACAACAATAGAGATATTAAAGAGACCGTCTCCTTTTGTTACTATACCAGAAGAGAGTCTCTGTGTTCGTTAGATTTATGGGCTGTCAATGCATTAATGTTCGGTTACATTTAATGAGTCTTAAGAAAAATTATTTGCAATTAATAATTATGCTTACATTGTGTGTTTTACAAACATTTTCAGTCGTTGATAAATACACAGATACATGTGCATGCATATAGACACTTGAGTGCATGCTTACTTTGTAAATATATTATACTTTTATAGTATTTATGGTAGATCGGACACATGTGCACACATCAACCATATGCATGTGTACATATGAATGTGTAAGATGTAAACATCCATTTGTACGTTTAATTTGTTTGTAGCGTGTCTAAAGATGCGAGCTGTAAACGTTGTTGATTTCATGTACGATATTTAATCACTTAATTTCTACGGAATTCTTGATGGGAAGAAAGTAAGAGCGTTGTCAAATTGAAAAGCGGTCGTCTATCGGGCCTACGTGAGCCTGCACTTAACTGCCACTTGGTTAATCACCCAAAAAACACTCATTAAATTTGGATTGAAAAATTGGCTTTTGTTTTCCATAATCCATAGGCAATCTCCTTATATCACTTAATAGTCATTTAAAAACAAATGTTTGCGAAACATCTAACTCATCTCTAATCCGTCGAAAATAGACTACTTCACCTAATATAAGTCACAATGAATGACTAACGACAGGCAATCTCAGCCATATTCCATATATAATATTTTTATTTTAATTTTTTCATATTTCGTTTCGTTACTAAATATTAACCCAAACAGCTTTAAGTGTCAGCAGCGATTTATTTATTTATCGCAAAATGTCCGAATATCGGACGAATAGAAGACACAAGTCCTCTTACATCTTATGTACGACTTATTTGAGCTATTTGACTATCTATCCCTTTCACTTCGCCCCACTTCATCATGTAAGTTGAAGCAACCAATTGGTTAAGTTAATGCTAATCACAGTGTTGGGCATTTTCATTTAAAAGTGTAGAAACGTGTAGGTAAATTTTGTTCGCCTTATAACGAGTTAGTTGAACGAAAGGCTAATGACAAACTTTTCTAATTAGAAGAGGATTTTCTCCTTTGCTTGGTCAAATTTGCTTATGAAATTCCAAACGTATACCCATACAGAATATGTCTGCTACGAAAGACTACTGTGCTTTACGAGTGAGCAAAAATAAGACAACAGTTGATTTGAAACTCGTTCAAATGTTTGTGCATCATTTCTTGCGAAATCGTGGTCTTAAGCCTGAATTGCTCAACACTTTGTCGAACCGTAGACTGTTTTCATTACTGACTGAATTTCCATGCTTTGAAGCCCACGAATAAGAATCATTACCAATTGTCATAATATTTTATTCACAGGGCAATTTTGACTCTATTTGAGATGAAAAATTTGTTATTAAAAAATCATACACTACCGAAGTATAACATAAACTAATGTTTTTATATATTTTATGAATGGATCGTAATAAAAGTTGAACCGCGTAAGCGAATGGCTAGTTTTTCGCAGTTTGTTTTGCATAAAACTTAACATGAAAAACACTCGAACACTCGAACAAAAGTGAAAATGTGTATACGCATTGAATGGAAAATTTTAATTTATTGCAATTATGAGAAACACGATCTCTGCTCACATTGTATGAATGGTCACGTGTTTCTTCAAAAAAAGAAAAAAAAAAAAAAAGTTGGGCGCATCGCAAGTAGCACATAATTTAGTTACAGTACTACAATAAAATAAAACTAAGGAAGGAGAGCATTGAATGCGAAAAAAGAAAACTGTGGCGTTTGTCGTTTCCGTTTTGTTTTGGCGGTGTGTTCGTTAGATTTATTTGCCTTCTTAGCGTAGAGCGAAACAAGAATGCTTAAAGTGTCAGTGGAAATGTTAGAACATGCAGTAAATGTTATCCTGTATGCGGAGTTACAATTTAAATGGCGATTAAATCCATTGTCAGTGATGGATGACCATCATCGGCCTTCTGGTCGCTGGCTAAAAAGCAGCAGCTACAGGATATGCAATCATGTTAACACTTTTGTACTTTGAAGATAATAACGCATATGTACGTACACGCGCAAGCTTGGCATCAAACAAAATGTTATGCAGTAAGTAAATACAAGAGAATATGTATTCACATTGAATGGATACGCAAGGAATAGCATGCGAACTGCTGATAACAACGAAAACAAAAGAAAAATACAATTTGTTCAAACGCTCTTGTGCAGATTAATTTGAATTTTCTCATTTTCCTATCAAAGTAGAGCGTCGTGTTTCGTCCACCTCTTTTTGAAAGGAAAAACAATTTTTTTTGCACCAATAGCCGCCTATTATTTGTGTCTGCATACCGTGTCATGCATGTATTGATTCATTCAATCACTTGCAGAATGTGTCTTGTCATGTCATTCATTTAGGTCTCATGTAGCGTTCAATGTGTGTACGTCAAGTGCAAATTTAATTTAGTTAATTGAAACAATTTGTATTGTATTTATTGCCTCATACAAACGCGCACGTATATACGTACAAATGAATACAAAATGCACTCACGTGTCTATAAAAACAAGCAATGGCAGGAGATTTCAAACGCATCGAAATTATTTCAGCAACATAGACATGAATGTATAAAATCAAAAAAAGGATAAAAAAAAACAAAATAAATAAATAAATAAATAAAATTAAAAAAGAAATTTTTTTTAAATAAAGCTGAAGAATATAATCAAATTTTAATACAAAATTGTTCAATCCGATTCTCTCTGAAATTCATCTCATGCGTAACATGACTTTAGAATATGTGACGACAAAAATATTTCAAAAATTTAAATCTTTCTTTATCCACTTCTCTATCCCACTATCGCTCTATCTCTCATTGTTTCCTTCTCCTCCTCGCCCTCACACCATATCTTTTGTGCTCAGTATTTTCATTTATTTTCGCAAAGAAAACAATTATTATGTCTGTTTGTGTGTATGTACCGTAGCCCTTTAAAAGGTTTCTCTATTTGTTTAGTGTTAAATCAACATTATTTAGCAACTCATGCATACGTAATGCCACAAATGTTTTTACAGTTTGAGACGATATAAATACAACTTGTGAGTAGGTGCGTATGTGTCTTCTGCATACATATTGAATAGGCATCAAGCACCTTTTCATGTGTGCTGCAGTTCTTATACAGACAGCTGAACGCACACAAATGTGTAATTACTGGTCCAAGCGGATATTAGAAAATTACTGTCTGACTCTACAGGATATTGCTTTGCATTGCATAGACATACGAAAATCATACCATTAAATTTACTGATAAATTTCCAATACAGGGTCATCGCTTCCATTTGCAAATATACTTTCACCTCAAGAGTTGCTGTAAAGCGTAAAGCGTAGCGAAAACGTATATAGCAAGGTCGTAGAGAATGAGATCGGATAGTCGCCTGGTAATGTCGTCGATTCGACAAAAGGTGTCGTAAATGTCCGATTTCCGTTTGGTTCTTCCACTGGCAATAGCTCTCGACCTGAGGAGACGTGTGCTCACCTCTCTCCGTGGGTCGTAATAACTGGTGCCCTTAATACGGACACCTGTAAGTAAATATAGCGCGCATTATGTGTTACAGTTAGTGAGTAAAAAGTAACGTGTGAACGTATAATAAACTGAAGTGAATATAAGAAAGTGCTGCGTGTTATTATCCGGTGGAGTACAAGGGACCGAGTTAGGGAAAGTCCACTGATTGAAATTCAGTCAATCACATTCGACAATTCATGTGGCATTCGACCAACATCGACTCGCCTTCGATATGTTGCAAGATTTCTCAGCGATAGCTTAACCAGAGCGAAATCCATTTTCCATAATATTTCCAGAACTGAGACGAGCAAGCCATCCACATGCGGTTGCACTCAACAAAGTATCTTCGTAATTGTTCTTGACCGTAAATACGGCAGATTCTTTAGGCTTGCGCAGCTTCTTCTTGATAAAACAAACATACCGAAACAAAAATACAGAATCAATAGAATTTTTTCAGAAAATTCGCTAAAATTAAGGCTAATAAAGTATTTAATACAATTGTCGTAACTTTATGAAAATTGTAGGGTGACATATCACAATTGTCAGTGTGCGTACTGCCCTATGACACCACACATATATATATACACACACACACACACACACACACACACACACACACACACACACACACACACACACACACACACACACACACACACAAAACAAACTTCATCTATAGAGAGAGAGAGAGAGAGAAAGAGAGAGAGAGAGAGAGAGAGAGAGAGAGAGAGAGCCTCAAATATCCCTCAATATACCTTCCTCTACTACTAATATACTTTAGTAGCGTCCGTTGACAGAACCCTGTTTTGTTCCAATACCGTATTTGCATTCTTATGCAAAATACTATGTAATAATGCAAAACACTTCATTATGATGCCTAAAGTAAATTTTACAAAACAATGTCAGTCTTATATGCAGTATAGGCAACAACCACAACAACAAGCATGGCAATAAGGAAAAGCTGAACGGCAATCCTGGAAGATATCTTTATGCATGCAGGCAAAACCTTAGATACATTTCGAACAATAAATGCCAACACTTATCTAGGAAAATGTCACTCAACATACGCTTTTCACCGATTCTATCCCTTTCTCTTTCTCTCTTACACACGCTTCAGCATGCATTTTCGATACAGCACCTGCCATAACAATAGAAATTGTTTTGTTAAATATATTTAGGCTGGAGAGCATTCTGTCCTTTCTTTACTCGTCCCCAGCCGAAGATAGGAGTAAGTTTTAATGAAAGTAATGCTTATATGTCACAAATGGTTTCCAATGAGATTGATTCACTGAAAGAGGAAGAGGAAGGGCAAGAAATGGCTTTCATTACTTTAAATTTTACATCGAATACGTTTGCATACATTTCATTTTTGCAACGGAGCATTCAAAAAGAAAGAAAAGAAAACTAAATAAAAATTAATGGCTTATGAACAAATGTTGCAAAGATCTATCAGTTAATAGAAGTTTAACTTAAAGAATGGAAAATAATTATTATGGTTTGTACGGAAAATAATAACAATAAAATTTTACGAATTTCCTAAATTGCTGCTGAAGAACGAAGGAATATGAGGAAAGGAAGAAAAAGATTTCTTCTTTTCTCTTTTTAATAAATTACTCTGTAAGAATTACTTAATATAAGTTGTGTAGGTTGTCTAAGACTTCGAAAAAAAAGACCTCTTAACAAACTTAACGTAGCCAATTTGATTAACTTTCCACATATAGAAAATACGCAGAGATGTTTTCAGCAACCGAACTAAAAGTGAATCCCACCAACTGGCGGTATGGAGAACTGCGACTGTGATATGAAAGTAGCATGTTTGTTAAGTCACCTCCGTTATTGCTAGCCTGTGTTTTCGGCTGCTGCTGCTTAAATGATGAGTTCATCTATACCTTGTTAAGTTTCTCTTATTTTCTTGCGTTTTTTCTTTTTTATTATTCATCTTCATCTTCTTGTTTTTCTTGTTTATTATTGTATTACGTCTAAACAGGAAGTTACAACAATTGGGCGCGGAAATAACACTAAGCATAAAATAAAATTGCTACTCGTAAATGGCTTTTTTTCCTGCTTCTAATACGAGTTACAAGTTCCTTGATTAAAATCATGTCTTATTTTCAGACACATTTTGTCCGTACGCGTCCATCATTTTGGTGACTTCAATGATTGTCACTCAATAATCTTAATCATCAACTAAAACGGATACGAAAAAATTTCATTGTAATTGCTTTGAAGCAAACATTCTTTAAAAGTGAATTTTTTTTTATCGCGTACATATATATAATTGTCGTGAACAGACATTCGATTTTAAATTCTCCTCTTCTCCCTCTTCATGAGTTCTTAGGCGAATCCAGAAATTTTACACTTATCTTCTAGAATTGTTCGTATAAACTACAAGAGACTTCTAAAGTTAATGCGTAGATTATATTGTTTAGCCGTGTGCATGTTATGTTTTCGATAGCTTGTCATATCTACCCGGACGACTTTAATAGAAATATCGATAGCATATCTCACATATATATATATATATATATACGCATTCCTGATCGACATAAACAATGCAATTGAATCACTGGTGCTGGCCTCTACGCAGATCTCTTCACCTATGCCTTTAAAGGGCCGCTGACAATATCATTTATTGTTCGGAACATCTCATGTGTGCTTCCCTAGCAGATAATGCTGACAGTCCTATACTAAATGGAAATGAAATCTTATTTCGATAAAATGCCGCGAACATAGTTTTTAAATTTAGGAAAGTAATGAAAATGAAAAATAATAACTCGCAACTAGTGGTAGGAGTTTGATTGAAAAATCAGAGAAATAAATGTAATAGAAGAACCCTCCTATAGTAATAATGTGAAGAATTTTTCGATATTCGTCTATGAAAAAGTCGCGCAACCACTTAATTACAAAATGCAATCTAAGCCGATTATGAATAACTTTTTTTTCTTCTTTTTTGTAAAGATTATGATCGTAGTAAACGTACGGTATTTTATGAAAAGCTACTGCAAATCTAAAACTTACGCTACCCAAAAAATAACGATGGTACGTATCATAATATATTGGCATGTATTAAGAATATGTTGCCTTTCATAGATAAAAAAAAAAAATCAAATATTAAAAATCATTTAAAATATACATATATATATAATAGTTAGCTTAATGACTTGCATTCATCCATCAGTCATTCATTCAGACGTTATGTTACAAACCATCAACAAATTGATAATAATCTCTTATAGGTTACAGAGAAGAAAAGAAAAAAAAACCATACCAAAGCCGCTCATTAAATATTCAAAACACAGTGAGAATGGAGAAAACAGAAAATACACGTATATACAATATACAAAACCGATTTAAATAGAAAAATAATTAATTAAATATTCAGAAACGAAAGATGAGGTGAATACATCAAATATGAATAATTTTAAGCGTACATTACCTAACCAATGACTGTATAGAAAATCATAAAAAGCAACAAAAAAAAATCGTTATATTCGGTTCGGTTCGGTTCGAATGCTTTGTATACCTATTAGCTAAGCTGATAAGCCATGATTTGTATAGATGTTAATTCCTTCGATTTCTGACACGTATAGGCATGACAGTTGAACGCTCGTAACGAGTTTTGAGGTAAGCGCTAACGAAAGCTGAAAGCTATTACCCATCAGAAGATGAGCGTGTTTTTCTAACTAACCTCGGTTTTCACTCACCAGGTAAAAGAGAATTTCGTTAATATAAGCCGTCTACGCCCATTTTAGCATGTATGAACGCCATAATTGGATTTATATGACTAATCCTGTGTAACATACAGTTTCAGTTTGACTGCATATACATAGACACATAAGATAGAAGATAAGATTAGATCGCAGAAATTGATCGTCATAAAGATGGCTGAACGTCAAGTAACGTATAGATAGTCCGAAGCATCGGAAACCAGAACCAGAGCCAGAGCTAGCGAAGTAAAAGATTAATATTTGCCTCTGAGTGGGTTGTTAAGCACCCATTAGCTTGTCGTTCTGTAGGTCGACATTTTAGAGTGTTTCTGAGAAAAAAAAATCAGTACATCAGTGTGTCACACTTTTCCAAATTTTTTTTCTTTTTTTTTTCGTAGATTATGGCTATCTTCAAACACTTTATCTCCGAAGATTATGGCAAAACCTGTCGCACTTGTAATGCTAATCAAGTTAGTATAGCGTTTATAATGGATGCCGCTGGACCTCGTGAACCTCCATTCTGCGGCGGTAGATATAACAAATAAGATAGACATATGCGATTTACGGCGAACCTCGAATATTCACTTCCTCAGAATTCCCTTTAAGATGTCATAGAGTGTAGTCGTGGGATCACGAAGATGAGTTTCACTTTGAAATTTTACATTTGTAGCTAATGCCTGTTATGGGATGCAAGCTATTGAAAAAACGTTCCTTCTTCTCTTCGAAATGGTTTCGTCTACAATCTCGAGTCCGTATGCAAGTTGTAGACATATGTTGAGCTTTCCGACACAGCTTTTGTGGCCTTGACAGTTCGAACGGTAGACGCAGATAGTTCAGCCAATTCAAGAGAAGCCTTCAATATGTAAATATTTGTCAATTTCCGAATTAAATTTAAATCGGTACGAATGTGTCGCTTAACTTTGCTCATAATAACGTATGGATTGTTCTTTTTTTTTTTTGTTGTCAGTCTCTAGGAGCTCTTTTGCGGCAGTCATACAAGGGTGAAAGTTTAATCTGTGAAACATAACTGAGAAAATGGCCGCAGTTAAGTTCCGATCTTTGCAGCTATGGAAATTCCGAAAAGAAACGATGAGTGAAGCATAGACAGAATAATAGATAAACAAAGAACGTTGAACAGACTTGTGATCTTTCGTGTATCAATAGTTTTTCAATCGTAAAAGCAGTTTCCATTCTTGCGCCCAAACGTTACAAAGATTGTAACGAATCTAATACACCCACGTCGTTTGTTGGCGAGTGCGCAAAAAATAGCTTTTGTTTGATTAAAAGCATTAGGTTTATAAGCAGAAAAGCCAGCAGAAAATTGATGCTCGAATATCATTTTAAGTTTAAGTAGTTAACAAAAAAGGAAGCATCTCAGCTTACCGCTTACTTATGTGAATGTTTCGATCTTTGCTTTTCAATTGGGTAGCGCCCCTTTCGTTAAACGTAATTATAGTCAATTTTACAAAAGAATACACGGCTAAACGTTACATTTATGTTCGCCTAAAATTTTGATTCAAACTTTGATGATGATTTTCTTTTACGTGTGGTACGTGACTTTCTCTATAAACTTAAACCCTTTTTTATAAATTTTTTCCTTCAGCTCTTCTCGAAGATGTGTGCACATGTTTGTTTTTTTGAGCATCCCTTCTCTATTACTTTTTTTGATTTGTCGACATTTTATTGCTTTTATTGATGGGCTTTTATCAAAATAAATCTTTCTTTTTTTATTCGTTTTACTCGCTTATCATGTGCGTAATGATGGATGATTAGTTGTTGTTTTTGCTAATCATTAATATCTTCGAATGCGCTGAGGTGTTTCCTAACAAAGCGAGATTTCTTGGTTTTTCACTTTTTACCTTTAAATCATGATAACATAAGGGAAAAACATACCTTAGGGAATGTTTTTGAAAGAAAACAAAGGGTTGGGATTAAAGTTCTCGTATACCGTACGGCTCTAAGCTTGGGAAATATAGTTTGTTTTTTTTTTTTTTTTTTTCAAATAAGAAACAACAGAAGAAATGATAAAGCAAAAAAAAAAAAAAAAAACCAGAAAGGGGAGGGTAAAGATTTTGCTACGAGCGAGATTTGACAACATTTGATTTTGCAATTACATGTGTCAACATTACACATGTATTAACAAAAGTGTTACGAATTCTTTGTTAGATCGTAAAAAAACACAATTCCGGGCTTTATATCCCACATAGCAGAATTTCCATGGTTAAAGTTTCAGACCTTTTTTCTTCTGTCCACTGCCAGTCGCTCTATCATAGATCCAAAGGTTCAGGTCAATTATCATCCCGAACACAGTACCGCTAATAATCCATGACATAGTAGATGCAATATATGCATTAATTATTTACATTTATTTTATATATTAATTATTATATATTTACATATATATACATATGAATATACTGTATATCTCTATGTGTTGTATGCTATATATTTTTTTTTTTTTATCATTCAACTAATAAGTATTTGTGGCTGACTAATGCCATCGTTTTGGTACACCTAACTTTTTTGGACGACGTAATCTATATCGTATAGCACGCTGGTTATCTTCGAACGAGAGCATTGCGTAGATTATTACGTTGACATCATGTTGCAAAATTATAAAATTTATATTGCATTCCATCTGTGTCCCCATCGACGTAAGGTGGCCTGTGTAGCGCTTGTGTGTGGATACTTTTAGGGCAAATGTTCCACAGATATAAAAGAAATTTGTGCACCACCTACGTCCTTCAACAGTACTACACTACATGACTATCCCAGCGTTTCCACTCAGTCGTCCTGAAGTCACCTACATACCGACCTGTCGTTCCTTAACCAAACTGCCCGCCTTTGGAGCAACCTACTAGCAGTGGTCGTCCCATTGCGCCCGATGTTTCCACTTTTAAGTCGAACATTCACAGATATTTCTCCCTTCTTCTCTACCCCTCCTTGCCACTAACCCTTCGTATCGGAAACGCATCCCTGAGTGGATGGTCATATAAAACAAAGAAGTGTTATCTTTGTAGATTTTTACTCCAAGAAACGGTGTGGTAAGGCATTTCCCACAAACTTTCATTATTATGCTTTTCGAAGGGAAAGTATCGTTGAGTTTTCGAGTTGAATCGAGTTATAAATAACTAAAAAGAACCTGTTCAGAATTTGCACACTTTGAAGTGAATACTTTTATTCTAATCCCCAATCAACCGAGTAGGCGGCGAGATTGGAGTTTAAAGAAAGACTGCAGATTTTTGTTTTTTAGTTTTTTTTTTGAGGTTATGTCGTGATATTTCGTTCACTTTTATTTATCAACTTATTCATTAAAAATTTTTCACGTCTTCGGTAACGGCAGTTCCACAAGCATTGGCAACATTAGAACTAGCATTAAACTTCTCGCACTAATAGAGAAAAGAAATATACAAGAAGTGTAAAAACAATATTGCAGTTACAGTAAGCGGACTTGGATTGTGAACTAAATGTATGGAAAAGTACTATTTCGAGAGCAAGATATCTATATGACGTTGGTTAGCTAAATAAGATGGCGCATCAGGTCATGCTAACGGCAAAAGGAACGATTTAATTAACGAAAGTAAATTTCCTAAAGGTCGTTGTGCTTCCTCTGCTAATAATGATGAACAACGAAAATAAAATATTGCGACTTAAATATGAGAAATAAATAAAAACAAACAACCATATCAGATTGATTTAGATAGAAAAAGTATTGACACAGAGAGAAAACGTATTGACCTCTCGGCCTATTCGTCCGATTTTATTTCTTTAAGAAGAAAAGAAGGGAATTGAAAAATTCGCAAATTGATTCTCTAAATGAAAACGAATTTCAACTACGATGCTTTCTATAGATTACCGAAGAAATGGGGAAAATGTGCAATTAGCATTTAATGCATTAATTTTTTGTCTCTCCCAATATGTGTGCGCGTGTGCGTGTGCATGCTTCTTGTCAAATTCAAAGATTCATATTTTTAATTGTTACATCTATTTGTAGAAGGAATCGAAGTTAAAAGTTATTTCTAGTGGGAACGAGGAATATTCGTCGCAATTATTACTTGTGGCATGCTCTTCTATGAATGGAATGGTTTGAGTAGAAGATGGTGATTAAATGCTCGACATCGTTTGACAAATTACATGTGTACATTTTTTAGTGTATCTCATATGCAGTATCAGTATTTCCGTATGAAACGGTAATGTACGAAAATGGCTTTATTAAAACCCTTTGGTTTTGGCTGTAAACGAAACTCATAAAATTTGCAAAGTTTTCCTAAAAATAATCTTGTTTTAGTTTTTCATTTGTGTCTATGACGACAACCATTATGGAAGAAAGATATGATATTCTTCAACTTTGACAACGCTACGATGATAATTTTGAAAAGTGATGACTCTGACATGTACATAAGTGATGAAATGAAAACGAGCTTGGTGTCTTCAATATACTCTCGTAAATTTGCATAAAAACATAAACATTTCGTGTATGTATATCCGTTTGTCTGTATGTCTGTCCGTCTGCATATCTTTGTTGTGGTTTTTGTACATCCTGCATGTATATGATATTTTCCAGCACACAAAAGAAAACAAAAAAAAAAAAAAAAAAAAACGAGAACAAAAACAAAAATATAAACTCTTGCTGCATAATTTCCTGAGTTTCTTCTATACGCTACCACACTTTACTCAATAACATTTAATATTCAAAAGTTTTCCTTCATCTTGCAAGCAGTAAGTTAATGCGTTTGCATGTATCCAGAAGAGCACGAATTGGCGATGACTTTTGTCATATGGCCGTCGGTGTTGCGTTTATACTCTGTTATGGTTTCGCTTGCTAAGCCAACCTCATAGAAAGTACCAGTAAGACTCGAGTAATTTCGTTAAAATAACTTACATTAAATTGGCGTATATGTGTGGATGTGTATGTGTATGATTGTGAATAAGAATTTCCTTTCCCTTTTTCAAAAAAAAAAAAAAAAAAAAAACAAAACAAGCAAGAAAATCTAAAATTTTGCACTTAATTTTTTAACATGACATGAGAAATATATAAAAAAAAAATCCTTTAAGCATTGGAGAGACTGTGGAAATTTAAAGGAATTACTGGAATACCGTAAAATTTAGATCTGGATATTCTGCATTCTCTGCATTTATTCAACATTTTCTCAAATTCTCTAATACAAAGCTGTAGTGCCCTCATTATGGCATCCTCGATGGTGTCTCTGAATCGTTCCAGTCGAGGGGTTAATTTCTCTGCCCCTTCTAAAAGTCTATAAGATTTTAAAAATCAATACTTGCTTTTCGGAACGATTACAACTAAAAGGCGTGTTTAGAATTTTCTTTTGCCAAATTGCATATATACAAGCGAATGTTATGGCAAGGTGACGTTAGTGTCCGCCGGTAGTGAGAAAACTCCTCTAGCTTCTTGTTTCCTTACAATTCTTAAATCCCGAGTATTTGTCAATGAAAGCATTATTTTTATAAATTTTTAACTTAAGCCTCTCACGTACCATCAACGAAACGTTTAACTCCTAATCGAGTTATAAATTTTTGGCAACAACGTGCACACAATTGCTTAGATTAGTCAGCTGATATCATATGACCCGTCTTCCCGCCAAGACATCCTTCGTTTAAAGTCTTCTATTTTGCCTAAATCGCACAACATTTTGAACAGACTTGATAAAAAAAATACTACGACTGATATTTTTATTTGTTTAAGTTGGGATTGTGACTTATTTATATTCGTCTGTCCCATCACGCTCATTGCATTTACAAATGTTTTCCGTGCCAATGGACTGTGAGATTGATTGTATTCACACGCATGTCATAGACAACTTATGAATAATTCTTGTTTAGTTTAAGAAAAGAACAATGCTTTAAATCGTACACTTTCTAATGTTTCCTTAGGGTTTTCTTTGCTGGACCAAGTTATCAGTGATTTAATCTACTCATCGTGTGTGTGGCATATCACTTTGTTCTGTTAAAACTAAGTCTTGGCGGCACTGGATTTACTTACACTTAATTCATGACTTTAAATTATTTTAGTATGACCGTCTTTCTTAGAACAGGGCGTGTTCAATCGTGTATATGCGTTTGAGTTATCATTAATAGTTTCACGTTTAAAACCAATTTTCTCTTAACTCTTTTCATATTCCATGTTATATTTCTTATACGATTATTTGCAGTCCATCCGTCCAAGTATGTAAATGAAAAATTTCAAATGAAATTGTATACATATGTATGTGTCTCCTAAGCATTCCGTCCAGCATGATTGAATAATGTAGAGGAGGAGAGAGTTTAGGAATTGGGCGGTGATACTTTACATTTTTATTATTCTTGAAAAGCAACCATTGTTTCTGCAGGAAGCGAAATGCATTCCCAGCTTAATCCGAAGGTATTATTTAATATCTCCTTTTCACCTTCCTTGCGATCATTTAAGGACCGCTTCGAACGATACGAGAGCAAAAGAAAAATGTGTAATGATTGAAATACGAATAAGGTGCATCTACGACAAAAGACGAGTGTAAGCAACCGACTTGTCTTCTGCACATTTTCTTATACATCTGAAGTTTATTTAAAATGTTTACCTTAAATTTTATCATTTGTTTATGACTTTTTGTTCTTTTAATTGCAACTTAACATATTTGTCATCAAAAGTGAACCAAAGCATAGAGTTTGGTTCCTATTTAGTTCCTATTTAAGTTCCATATATCGTTGCCTTTATTGTTCTCAAGATACAATTAAACCTATATTCACTAATTTTTTTGTTCAAAATTAGAAACCGTAGTAACATAGTCATCTTGCTTGTCCAATTATCGAAGCAGAAAGAGAAGAAAGGTAGAGCGAATATTTAAGAAGCGAAGTACATGCGGGCCATTTAAGAGAAGAATTTGAAAAAATCTAAAATCGGCGGTAACGATGTGACGGGCTCTGAAAGTGTTTGATGGGCTTGCGCAGCAGATTTCTTCAAAATAAACAACAAAATGAATGAATGCCGAAAATGCAATTTGTAGTGCTCCATGATTACCGTCCACATACACTGAACAATTCAATGACACTAAACGGAAAACTGGTTATTTTATATAGATGAAGGTCAAAGTGATCGAATTTAACCGTTATGTACAGACGGATTGGTGTTGGGCTACTAATAGTTCGCTCTCAACTAAATGTTCACTTTCTCTTGCTATTGTCTTCCATTCTCACATAAAACGAGCAAACTGATGCATGTAATGTAAGGTTGCGCTTAGACTATAAAATGCGTTTAAAATCGTTCCAAAATATAAAATAAAATTTATATCGTTGGAGAAAAAGTGGAAATTAACGAGCAGCCTGAAAAGTAATAAAAAAAATTTAAATCGAGCTATAAAATTAAAGTGATATGATATAAATGTGATAACAAGTCACTCCTTCCATTAAAATTTGATAACATTACGGTATGACAAATGCGTACACCGTGTGCATACCGTCGTTCAATTCAAACATGTACCATGAGTTTCTTTTTTGCGGGATTACATAACTAAAAGCGATCAGAACACTAACAAGTCCGTTAAAATGATAAAAAAAAAAAACAAGTTGTTGAAATATAGCGTAAAAGCAGAAAAATTATATTTTAGTTTCAGAAAATTAAGCCGCAATAAATTAAGGATAGAACTTCTTTCTTTACCCACATGAACTAAAATATCAGCGAACCGCGCCGGCAAGCAGACAACTTATATTTGCTTACATGAAAAGATTACATTTACGACGAATGTTAATGTAGTGTACAAGAGAAAATTGGAAAGGTCGTGGCCAAAAAAAAAAAACTGTTACTTGTTCGAGGTCATCGCACCATTTGCGTACATTTTTGTAAGAAGTAAAGCGGTGCTTACGAAATGCGTGTCGCATAGATGCAAGCAAGTGCCAATCACAAGGACTCCAATTCGATGGGTAAACAGTGGGCGGTAACCGTCCTCGTTAGGTGTTCTTAATGTATTGCGAACCGATATTCCATATGGATTCATGAACGAATGTTATGTAAGAACATGACCTTGTGTTGCCTTCTTTGATATTTTGTGAAGGACTCAAATCGATTAATTTTTGTTGGGAACATTTGCTTTTAACAAAATATCGTCTTTCTGTCCAAGTGATACAGTCTCGCAATCGATGTGGGCGGTACGCCCATGTATATCCATGAATTTTTTGCCCTGGGATTCTTAGAATATGTCCATTTCTCATCCCTAGCTAGAATACGATCCAACAGAGGACTCCTTATATATCGCTCCTGCAAAAAATGTGAAGATATATTCTTTGTTTGGCGCAGCACTCAATATTTCCGCTTAGAAAAGGTATTTTACGATGCTATGTGTGTTGGTGTTGCGACCGCTTATTGTTAACTGATATCGAAATTACGTAAAACCGCAACGTTAGAGAGAGACAGAGACAGAGACAGACACAGAGAGAGAGAGAGAGAGAGAGAGAGAGAGAGAGAGAGAGAGAGAGAGAGAGA
>CCAG010020484.1:0-34987 GCA_001077435.1 Glossina morsitans morsitans
GAGAGAGAGAGAGAGAGAGAGAGAGAGAGATTTTCCGCCAAATACGATCGTCATTCGCGAGAAATTTTGCAGATCACGAAGTAGTTAACATCTACCACGAACATCTAAGATGAAGTTATATTAATTTCGCGCGTGACCTTCTTGCATAACTCTATTGTTTTTCTACCGGTAGCCAGACTTCTTGTTTTGCTCCAAAAACATTCATTCTATCTGCGGCGCGCAGGACAATTGATTTACATTTAAACGAAAAAAGCACTTAATCTACATACTTATGTCTAGTTAAACACGGAAGATATTTTCAAAACATTCGGTTTAAAGTAACTTATTGAAAATTCCTCCCATTGTTTACCAGAGAATGTAATTTTAAAGATATTGGAAAAAACCGAACAGAAAGAGTGTGAACTATTGGTGCTGTAGCGGGCGTCATTCTGAATAGTCACAGTTTCGGAAAAAATTAGTGTAAAGCATCCCTGTACTCCTCTGTCACTATATTCAGCAATTTTTCTATGCCTGTAACTACTTCCCTATAGCATTCTTGCCTTTTTAAGAGATAAAAAATATATAAAAAAATGGATTTTCTGAAAAATGTATGGTGGTCTGCGTCTTGCGAATATACACGCATTATTTCTTCTATCGTAGATCGATTTTCAAGAGAGGGTAGCATCTTTCTCGCATCTACCCTTCCGTCAAAGTTAATGTACGGACAGATAACGGGTTCCGCTGTCTGTAGCTTTCGGACTCTTTGCAAAAGTTTAACTTAGCGGAGGGTAAACAAACGTTTAAAACTTAAACCTTATATTAGTAAATGTGTTTAGATTCCTACACCGAATAAGGACCTTGAATATTTCTTTTTTCCTTTTTACAAAAAACCTGGCAAAAAAAAAAAAGAAAGGGGGGAAGGAAACCTTTCAAAACTTCCTTTTTGTCACTTCACATTAAAAATTAATAAATCACTTTTTAGTCAGAGTTTCATTATTTCTGCATGAAATATGGACATATTTATGCGTACAGAAACATGTATATCATACACACACACGCACACACACGCACAGATGAAAACAACAAAGTTTAAAATTAAATTAGAGTTTTTGCGAAAAGTGCCATAAAATTTCTATGGATAGGCGAGACAGTATGTAGAGGAAGAGAGGAAAGGAAAATTTTTAAAAGCATGAAAGTATGCTTTTGCAAAAAAAAGCTCAATAGATCATATTTTCTGTTAGGCAATGAGAAAGGGGACAAAGACCATATTGATGGCAATCGTCAGTAAATAGATACCTTTGTACGTGTACAACACAATATATTATTAAAGATGGTTCGGCTACGCAGTAATAATAATAATACATATGTTGGCGAAAGCTGGCAAAGAGAATTTTTCCAGACTTTTTAAGAATGAATGTCGAACTATTGCTATGCAGGTATTTCTGTTCGTAATATCTTTGTTCATAACTAACAATAGCACAAAGCCAAACTAGGTATCATTTTTATACCCATCGCCGAAGGATGAGGGGTATTTTCATTTTGTCAAAACGTTTGTAACACCCAGAAGGAAGGAATTATTATTGGTTAGGATTAAATTCTAAATCGATTTAAACACGTCCGTCTGTCCGTCTGTAGTAAACATTCTCCTGGCCGCAAAAATGAAGCTATCGACTTCAAATTTGGCAAAAACATTGAAAGATCTTGCATGCAGGCTGATTTTGAACATGGGCTAAATCGGTCGAAGGACACATCCACAGCACCACGTAAATTGGAAACACCTCTGCTTTTCAAAGGGAGCGCAAAATTGCTTTTTTGCTCATTACTCATAAACTGCAGCAAATAAATGTGCAAAAAATTGAATGCATGTTCTATGGGCTATGCTGCAGCGTTTGTCGGAGGAAAAATGGAAAAAATTGGCCACGCCTACCCAATATCGTAGTGTATCACAATTTCATTATTCAAAAACCCATGTAGTGTAAAAGTTCTTGGACAGTTTCAAATCTTGAATGCAACTAAACATGCCCGCCTGTTCGTCTGTCCATTTGCTGTTTGCGTAGCTTTCTAGTATTTGTGGTAAACATTCTCCCGTTCGCAAAAATGAAGATATTGCCAAACAAACTTGCAAAAGTTTTTGAAAATGATCCAAACAAAAGGTCAAAGGCCGTGCTTACTACGCCCACCCGTCTGTGTAACGACGGTTTCCGTGCTTTTCACTTGTTACTCATAAAGTACAACGCATGTACCATATAAATAACCACTTTTCTTCTGATAATAGAAAACATCAGCCACGCCCACCCAATATTGTATAGTCTGAAAGTGTAGTCCGTTTTCTTTCTTTTACACGTTTTCAGGATCACGGTGATGGATATAAAAGATTCAGTCACGACCGAATATAATTGTCTTACTTCTTAATATTTAATGACAAAAGTTGGCGCAAAATAGTTGTTGGACTCTCATAACTTTAGACAGAAGGCACAAATTTTTGATACTTTGTGGCGAACAAGGCCAAGGAATACAATACTACGGACGTAGTAGTGCAGTTCAGTGTAGGATATTGAAAAGAAAATCTTGCTTAACTAGAACCTTTCAATTCGCTTACCTTTGCTGTTTTTAAAATTGTATTGATAGGGAAAAGCTTCGGCTTAGGTGTTGCTCTGACGCTTGTTGAATTTTTGATATTACGATCGCCCCTTTTTAAATTTCTTAATTGTTATTATTATTATTTTTTTTTGTACTTTTTCCTATGGCCAAACAATCAGGGAATGTACGTCTATCACCGTGCTCATTAGAAATAAGTGGGGAGACGAAAAAGAGAGGAATTGTAAGACCGCGTCTTTATGTGTACGTGCCCAATCTGTATGTGTTAGTCGTTCAGTCGGTAAAGCACTCACTATATGTACGAGCAAAGCAAGGTCAAAGAGTACTGAGACTATCTTGGTAGTCACAGCTTTTATCCATTCAGTTATGCGACTGCCCAAAATTCATATTTCACCATTATTAACAACTTTCTTTCGCGCGTTGCCGACAATTTTCCTCAAAGTACACTACACAACAAATCGTATTATTATTATTATTATTATTATTATAATTAATTTAGCCAGGGATATAAATTCTAAGATTAAAGCCTTGAAGCACTAGCATCTAAGGCGAACGGCTTTACTAAAAACTCCTCCGCATTTGAAATTTGAGCCCACGACCATTGAGTTGTCAATCGGTCAGACGTAGAAATGTCGCTTACGGAGAATTTTTTTGAAATGCTGCTCAATTGGCGCATATAGGCACAATCCTCTGTACCTTAATGGCATTATCAAATGTAAATTCCGATCTGAACTGAACTCAAACTGTTCATTTACCGGATGGTTGTAGCTACAACAACAGCGTCATATTTGCGTTTGCCCAGCTTTACAGACGGAAAATGTATTAAACCGTGTATCGATAGATTCTAAAACGGAGAAATTCGAAAGACGAAATCATCTCTCGATGAAAAGCCCATATCGTACATATTTACATCTGGGGCAGCAGTTAACAAAAACTTTTGTCTATTCGAATAACTTTAATTTCTTATCAGGCACCCGTTCGCACGCTACTCAGAATTGGACGTGACATGTACTTTTCGATTCTATTCCATTTAGTTGTGATGAATATTACTTTTGTTTTGTCTTCTTCTTCTTTAGAGAATGAATGAATTCAATATTTTCCCCTTTCTCGAGGATATTTTATTGTGAGCAAAGGTGACCGTTTAATACAAGATATTATTTAAATGTAAAAGAGCACTTGTGCACACTAATTATCTACAAAAAATGTTTTCCATTTCCAATTTGTTCATAAAATGATTTGAATAAAATTTAGTATAGAAGTTAAATATGCCATAAACTCAGTTTGTATGTTATACTTAAGGTTCGTCGAAAATAAACTAATAAGACAATGTCTACCCTTAACTTAATATTAGATAAATAGTTAGACGCATTCGACATAAAACCTTTGTAATCATAATGAAAACAAATAATAATTAAGAAGATTCCATATGAGACAAGAAAATTAATTATAAATTTATGAATTAATTTAGCGACAATTGAATTGTTGAAGTAACTTGAAAAGATAAAACCAAAAACATTATCAGCAAATGCCATATAAATCTATCGACCGTATATCTTACACTGTGCGCAGCCATAAACTTGCTCACACATCTCTATATAAATAAATGCGTATAGAAATTTATTAATATAGCACTCGAGCAGATTGTTTTACACGCATTATGTGTGTATTTGTGTGTGTGCGTATAAGTATGTAGTTATCTCTTTAACTATAAAGTCATTGAAAATGAAAACGATTACTCAGAAAGCCGTATGCATTATAGCTAGACGTCCGTATGTATGCAGATACATGCAGATACATTTGACAGACTAACGGCTGTTTGTGTAATAAAACTTCACAGTTATATGTCATTTACAAAATCATCAATATTTCAATTTAAATTTACACGCATAAAATTTTATGTTTTGTCTTAATGCGTACACGTACAAAACGGTATCCTGTGCAAGTGAAAGGAAGGTACAGCGTGGTTGGATATAACAGCACAATAAGTATAGCTTCCTAGTCGTCGCAACTCTTACTCCTCGCCAGAATTAATTGCGCAACTTTAGTTTGGTTTTTTTCTATTTTTTTATTTTAGTGCCGCTTCCAACTTTACTTAAGCAAATAACAATGATTAGTTCTGCACGAGCAATTCGAGAAAGAAAAAAGAGAGAAAGAAAAAAAAACCAATAAATTTGTGTCTAAACCTTCTGCCAAACGACTTCACTATATGTTGGAGAGACAATCACTACTTTTACGACCTTACAAAATGTCATGTTCTTCACGTATTTACTACATTTGGATAATATTTATAATGCCAACAGATGACTCTTACTTATTAAAGCCATTTCACTGTTGTTGCTGTTCTTGTTCCTTTACCGCTTATACTAACTAAATATTTGTTTTATGTGCACATACAAGCATGCAGTTGGTTTTTTAATTCCACCATCGAGGAAAGGAGGTATATTCGTTTCGAAATTTTACTTGTAACACGTGCGTACACATATACATACATATCAGAGGCCAGACATATTCACGAATAGATTTGGACGAGACCTTAAACAATTCCAAATCAAGTAAAGGTGAAACGAACTGGAAGAGGTCTTTCAACTGCGAAGAGGTTTATAACTCTTGCATGTTCTAACTGAGATGGTCTTCATATATAAATCATAAAATTCTTCGACATTTATTCATGTTGAATTATGAGAAGCACGGAAGCCTATAGTGTTTGACAAAACTTAAAAGTCAATTCGAAGAATGTAAGAGAGTAACCATCACGGAAACTCAAGTTTCAGCTTGAGTCCTCCACCTATATTTATATACACATATACACTGGTTAGTAGTAGGAAAAACCGGCTGTCAACCATTACTGAGTGTACGTAAACTTAAGTCAAGGACGCCCACTTCGTCTCTTCATGTCTGTTCTACCTCCCTCTTAGCTTTTTATACGGGTTTATTTTATTAACTATACACATTCATACGTATGCAGTCGGTCTGTCTACCCGTGCACTGTTAGCATTCTCGTTGTGACAACATGTAATTTTTCACTTTTCATAATTTAAAGGTTTTAAATAAAAAATACATATGTGCGTTAGTTCATTATTAATTTATAATGTGATTCCCTAGTCATGCTTCAATGATTTCATCCGTGTTATTAATATCTATTTCTTTTTTATTTTTGATGCATTATTAATATATATTCCAAAAGTCATTGTGACCGAAACTGTTCGAAAAATGCTTTCGTTAATACAATTCCGCTCATACTCCGAGCTTTACGGCTAATTATCAATATCTGTATTATGTAGCTCCACTATTTTTATTGGCCGCCTATTAGGCAGTATTTAGGCTCCTTTAACTTCAATTCATTCTATATATTACTCGGTTTTTTCAGCTCTACATATAAATATATATTTTCTTTCTCAATCAAACGACCATATTCCCATTGGCCTCTTAGCCGACGCTAAAAAATATATATGCAGCGTAAAATATAAACATAATGAAAAGATAAAGTTAGAACACAGCAGTATGTCACACTTATATATATGAGTTAATGTTTTCGTCTATCATGACTGTATTCATTGGCGAGTCGCACTTATTTTTATAGTGCACTTTTAAAGGATAATACTACCTTGTGAACATGTCATGGATCATTTAACAAATTTATCTACACAAGGTCAATCAATATATTGGAAAGAATTCCCACTCACATTTGTGCATCTATTGGTGCACCAAAAAAATAAATAAATAAATAAATAAATAAATAAACCATTGTTCTGTTGAAAGCTTCCTTGGCCATCCTTAGAAACTACAATTTTGCAAATAAAACGAAGAAATGTTTGAAATATCGTTTAAGATCTATTGGAGCCCACAGGATTCCCTAGTAAAATTCACTTTAAAATAAATGACATCGATTTCAGGTAAAATTAACGAAGAAATGAATTAAATCGTCCCAGAATCTAGTTCCGATTAAGAGTTTATGATAAGTGTTTGTCGTTAGGAATATTAGGAAGGAAAGAACATATATAGCAAGCCTCACTTTTTGCGGTTGTGGGTATAATAAGTTAATTTTCGCGTTTCACGGAGAACATCGAATGCTGAAACATAACAAATGTTTTAGAGAACCTACAACGTGTCGTACCATATCTGCCCACACTGTATATATATGACAAAACGCATGCTTATTAATGATAAAAAAGCTCAAGGAAATTCAAGAAATACCGGTTGAAATATCGTTTCGTCGTCTGATCGTTCTTAAGACAAAACCATCGACGAAATAATGTACTTATTTATAACCCTTTAATTCATTTTTTTGCGTAAAACGCAGTTAATTTCTTTTTTCACTCACTACGCAAAAATTTTATAGCAAGAAACTCTCTCAAGGCGCTCTCTCTTCTTGCTTCCGAAATCAAAAACGTTACTACGGGGAAACCGGTTCACAACAATTGTAATTTCTAAAAAAATCTAAACTTACTGAAGGACTTGAGGGCTTCTCTGCAAATCAACCTGCGAACAATGTACCCTTAAAGTGGTGTAAGAAAATTTGGGCGTTAACTGAGGCTTTCGCTAAGCGAGCAAACTCATATCAGCCTCAAAATGAATTTTCACCTTAAGTGTATATAATTTGCAAAGTATACGATGGGATACGAAAACTGCGATTACATGGTTGCAATGGTGTCCTTACAAACTATTTAACAAAGATAACTTAACTTTCGGTAAACACTTACCTCTTGTATACATTTTACATAACGGTCCAAGTAACCCATCTAAGAAAAATATTTGTTTTTTAAAAAGCTTGAGTTTGCTCAGTAAGAGGCTTTTCAAACAGTTTGTCAAGACAATGAAAATACGCTTCCCTTTACCCAATGAGCTCATCATTTGACTCAAATTTTCCCCTCAAGCATCCTTTTGAAAATTACAAACAGATAATAGTCACTGGCGGTCTCATCTGTTGGCAATGGCTATACATTAGTGCCATGCGTTGTCCTTATTCCACATGTCCAAACATTTATCCATAATAATGAATACGCTGTCTTTTGATATCTTGGGAATGTCAACTTTGTCTTTCCACTTCGGTTTCAATTATTGAGAATAAGTTTTCTGATCGTTTCCGTTTTAACCTCGTCTCATCTTTTCCGTCTACACTGCAGTGAGCGTCATCATTGTCGGTACAATTTTCTTTAAAACCAGAAAATCATCGACATAGTGCTCTTTTCCGGCGGAGAAGAATTACCATAAGGCTTTTCAAGTCAATACTAAGTTTCACTGATGTTTACTCTCAGAAATCAAGAAATTATGCTATATCGATATTCGAAATTTGAATGAAGAGTTTGTCCACTAAAATGAGAAAAAGGGTGATGTTTTCAAAACCGCTTTCAATAAGACTAGAAAAAAAATTCTTCTGAGTAAGAAATCGATCGCATAGGCCTTCAATAAAAATTTAGTTAGCATAATACTTCTGTGTCAGATTCGCCTATGATGACTTAAGTCAGCTTAAGTACAAGCCTTTAGCTAACAAGGGGATAGACCTTCTAAACTTTTACTAAAAAGCTTAGGATATTTGCAATAATTGTCGAACTTCAAAAAATCCCTTTCCACACGAACGTTAGCAGTTTTATATAGAAAAAAAAAGAAAAAAAATATATATATATTTAAATATCTTTAATGAATTCAACAGAAGTAAATTAACAAAAAATTAAATAAATTTCAGCCAAACTGCACAAAAACCAACATATCTTTAATAATTCAAAAGCTTCTTGTCTACACATGAAACGCGTGAGCGTTAAACAAAATTACTTCTACATGTAATCAAATGAGACAAGGTTAACAATTGGTCAACCACAAATATATCGACCACAATAATAGCAATAATGGCAACTCCAGATAGAATGACATTGAGGAGAATATAATAACAATTCGTCTATAATTACGCCAACGTAATAGAGAGAAAACAAAATCAATGATTTACGTAAGAAAACCATATCAGTCTTAAGCGAACCTTCTTAGCACTCTACCTTAAGTAATGGCATGAAAAATGCGAATTTTATTAATTCGACCCAAACCGAACAAATCATCGCTAGGAGATGACGATTTATCGTTGGTTCGAACAGGACTGCGATTTTTAAGATGATGCTCAAAAATCAGTGCTTATGCACTTGATCTCTAAAGAGCAATTGTTCTTCCGTTTTCGAATTCGTATCCCTTAGAAACTAATGGCAAAGTATATGTTGGAAAAAAAGAGCAAATTGGTTCATAGGTTGTTCAAAGGTATTTGAAATTGAAAAATTATAATTTTGTGTTATTTGATCGAAATTAATTCAAGTTTAATATGCATTGTATGCATAAGACTCGTGGCTACAAACATTGCAGTAACAGGCAACCAGGTGAGCAGTAAGTGTGAACGGGTGCACAGAGCTTGTGTATGTATTGAATTTGTAGAAACGCAAACGTTCTGAATGTTGTAAGGGCAGTATTAATATACCCGCTTTTTTGTTCTCATGATGGGCATAAGAAAACTATCAAGAAATATAAAAGGATATCAAGAACATTTTCATGGAAAATGGAGGAGAAGCATATAAATACAGTCAGGCGCGTGTGTGAACATTATAAAAACTTACTATAAAAGCATGTGATTTGAAGGTAGCCACTTCAGAGGAATATTCGTGTGAGCACAAGCCATAGGCTAATATGCATAAAAAGCCACCGTACATAGTCCTGCGATTAGAGTGAGGTTAATTTTGATTTATTATAACGGGGAGACATAGTGAATAGAAATCAAATTGACCGAAGCAATTGCCTGTTGTTGCAAAACCAAGCTAATCACACTTTATGAACAGAGAAATCGAAAGATAATTGAGAAGTGCACAATTTTCTATACAAAATCACACAAGTCTAGTCAATTAGATTACGGCTAACAAGAAAATCGTGTAAAATTGTCAAATGACTTTAATTACAAACACTCAACAGTTTTATATCAAAGCATTGGTCCGAAAATTGACAAGAAAATTATGTTCGTCGACAACTGCACATTTCCCCATTCCGCGGTGGTTTGTGTCTGATAAACGAATGGAGGAAAGTGCATTGATTGTATAGGACACGCATTGCCCACTTCATATAGAAAATTATTTACTAAATAAAATCCATCTTTTTCGCTATACAGGGCCTCAGTATAACTGCACACTGCACTATTTGTGGCATATTAAGCATGCGAGCAAGTGTGCATCACCCAGGAATGCTCAAGTGCATGCTATATTAATCGCTTTAGAATCATTTTCAGATTCTATTATATGCCAGCTTGTTGGTCTGTCTACTTCTCTGCAGTCCTCCAAAGTGTTTTTGTGTTCACTGGCATGCTTTGGCGAAGAAATTAAATTAAAAATGGTTTGTATCGGACCACTTTTGTGAGCACTCTCCGTATAAAGCCTTATTTTGAAAATAAATTTATATGAAAACAATAATAAATAAGTGGTTTAGAACACCATTTGACAAAAATCGCTAAGCAGCAATGTATCGGCATACTAAATCGATGTGGAAAGATGGTCTTTAATGGAACGATTTTGTGGACCCCCACGTATAACCGTTGCTATGAAAACTAAAGCAAAAAAATGTTCAACTTTTAATATTTCATAGCAAAAATTGGTACACGACCGTAATTTGATATAAAAATTCACTTTACCCAATTTGGACCACGTCAATATATATTTTTTGGATCCCAACCCACATGAAGATTGCCATGCTATATAATGCTTTATAAGAAAAAAGTTCCAATTTTTATGATTTGATGATGAAAATTGGTCCATGATCGAATTTTAATATGAAAGTTAACTATAGAAAACTTGGTCCGAATAGATCCAATTTTTGAGTATACCATACTGGGGTTCATATTAGGGCTTTCATAAAAACTAAACCCTTCATTGTTAGCTTAATATTTTATGATACACATCGTGTCATGTATAGTAATTTGACAAAAACACAAAGCAAATAATACTCGGACTCCATTTGATGGACATGATATGTTTGTTAGCCTTTGCATAGAGTAAAGGGCGAATTTTAACCAATGTGTTGTGAAAAAAGGTCCAAATAGCAATCTTACATAGAAATTAACTGTAGCGAATTTGGAGCACATATTGTTCGGCCCTCAGCGTATAGAAGAGTTCTCATGACAAATAACATGACAAAAAAGTCTAATTTGTAGTTGTTTGTGACAAGCATCGACGAAGAGTAGCACAATTTTTCCTGAGATTTGCTCTATTTAGGTCACTTCAGCTCACGTTGTGAACCCTCTGCCATATAATGGTTGATGTTTCAGTGTATTGTCATCAAAATGAATGAATGATTGGCATTAAGCAAGTAGCATAGGGTGTTTGATAGACAGCCTTTCTCGACTATAATGTTTTCTCCTGTGCTACGTTAATTCATTTGTCAGTTCATCTTCTGAAATTTATTTAACGTACAATATTTTGTTCATTCGGCACTTCTAGTTTTAAACAAAAGTTCGTGAATGGGGCGGATCATAACTGTGAGTTCTGTTCACAAACAATGGTTTTGCGTTCTTGCGCTTTTATTTGCAAACTTCTTCTAATGAGCTCTTCTTAGCAATTAAGCGTCAAAATTACACTTTTATTACAATTTTGCTAACTACGGCAAAGTTAGTGGCAAACGTGGCCAGATCAACCAAGCGTCTTGTGAGGAATACAGATTTTGGTTTGTTTCAAATGGCATGGCAGAGCTCAATCCGATGAAAGTTACACTTTGATCATGATTCACTTCACTATTTAAACCACGGATATTAATATCGTAACATACATACTTGAGAGCGTAAACTGAACAAATGCATATCTTTGCTGTAAAAAAGTCTAGGTAAACTGTTTTTTCAGGAATTAGGAAGAAAATTGTTAAGAATTGAACGCCATCAATGTTATCGTACACCAAGTAATAATTGTCTGTTAACAATGCTTGATAGTAGTATGAAGAATGTGCGCATAATGTTAGGTAAATAACGTCATAAGTAAATAATTATTCTCTTGTCCAGCTGTGCAAAGCACATAACAGAAAAACAAAATTAGGGTAGGGCCACTGCCCTAATCAAACATCCGATATAAAGATGTGATTAAAAGTGTAATTTTACTGCTCACGTGATTTGAATTTTTTCCTTAAAGCTAAGAATTTATCTTTCGCTATCGTTTTTCATTTCGCATTTTAATGCATAAAAATGCAAGTGAAAATTCTACCTATACACTCTGCAAGTATTTTTTTTTTTTTTTTTAGTACATAAAAGTATAGCGAATGCATATTTAGCTAATTGAAACCATTTGCGCTTCCATTGTTCGAAGCATCAAATAATTGCAAAAGTTTTCTCGCATTTAGAAAAACTGTTGGTTACAACGAATGCCTCTTTTCGGGATTTTGTTGAATGAGTCGAGACATAGCGTACTGGCGATAGGATTAAAAACCTTTTAAAAAATCGTAGCCTTGTTAAAGTACTTAAGGGAAACATTGCGAAAAGTCTTATGCAGGAGCGCCTAAAAATGCGATATTTAAGAGGGTCAGATGAAAAATTTATACCATAGCAATGAAGAGGCTTCGTCTGTAGTTCGACAGTGCTTTACATTTTCTGTAAACTCAGGTTTTAGGATTGGACTTTCGTTCCAATGAAGATCTGCAAGAGATCCTTCCACCTATGTTGTAGGTAGTTGTTGTAGTTTTGATGGGATATAAATATTTTCCAAATCTATACATGATGAAGAACTGAAGAAATAATTGCAAGTCAAAGCTAATGAATTGCATTGGTATGTGTGTTGAATTGGAAATTCAAAAATCTCTTAGTTTTCTGTTTGTCGAAGTGTTTTGAAAAAAAAACGTGTTGTCTTAGTGGAAACGGTTTTCATAGTTTGCGATACACATCTCTCCTAACGCGATCCTCAATGAGTTTATTCAGCCACTCGGCGCAGTTTTGGCCGAATCGATATTGAATCGATAAGAAAGAAGTTAATTAATATCGCAAACAGCAAATTTCCACAATTTCTGCACGACTCTTAAGGAGGGAAGCCACTCCAGATTTTTCAGAAAATCAATTTTCCTCTGAAAGGCAGTCGTTAAGGAAAGGTTTTCTGTGAATTTCACGCTTTCCCCCAGTGCTCCGAAAAGACCAGCCCTGTCAAATAAATATTTTACCTCGTCAGTTCTTCATCTGCTAAGAAATGTGCTTTGGAAGTGTTTATGTTCCTTTATAAAGGTACTTACACATAAAAATACCTCAGCTTAGTTTCATTGAGATGACCGTTGGTTCGATATGAGGTTGGAAGCTATTCATAAGAAAGCAATGCTCCTGTCAAGAAATTAAAATTGTGTGATGAAGATTTTGATGCTGATGATGATCAATCAATTCGACTGCAAGTTTTCGTGCCGTTTTCTCAACATGTGTGATTGTGTGTTTGACAGACGTGGCAAAAAAGGACGTATATGGAAGAAAATGTCTTTAAAATATTTCAAAAGTTTGAAAGCAACTTTCTCGAAATACCATTTTTGAAGATAACCAACAAAACAGTGTTTGCAAGTCTCGTCCCTTTTGTTCCAAGTTTTTACAATATCTCTTAAACGACATTCTAAAGAAAAGACGGGCGAGACTTTCGATAAATTCATTTACAGATCCTTGCAAGATTCGAAAATTGGGCCTTTGGGCATTTAAATGGTCGCTTATCCAATGTAGTTGTGGACATGATCATAATGTAGATTAGCTGATCTTTCTTTTTTTCTTTAGAATGAAATTTATACCTGTTAACGTATGGGCTGCAGAGCCCCTTAAATTAAAGCTGCTGCGCGAGGAAGGCTTCGATATTTCCATATATGTATGCTTAGGTCCCTCCTCTTCATCAATCTTGCCTTTCTTAAGACAAAGTTGTTGTGCTCTAAAAAGGGTTAGCAAAGCAACTTTCATTCTGATATGTGGTAGAACGCCCCAACGGAATACTTTACAAAATGTTTGCATGTGAAAAGATTGCAAGTTTTCAATAGATATGGAAGACTTCCCACGCCTATAATTTGTGTAAAAGCGTATTGTGCACCCCCTTAGGAAACTCCAATTGCTTATTGTCTCTGCGATTATTTTAGTGTTACTCTTTGCCGGCCATTAATGACAAAATGCTGTTAAAACATTTCTCTCGATCTTAAAATAGGATGAAGCAGTTTGCCTTAACGCAGGATGCCGCTGCTAATTTGCTTTGAGCTAGATTTTGGTATTTAAATTCGCGATAGACGCCTCACTCACGGTCTAGCAAATGTAAAAAGAAACATGCGCAGACATTGTAAACATGGTCACCTTGCAGTTTTTACTGAAAAACTTTTTCTGTTACGAATAGAAAAAACCTTCAGTAAATGCGGGGCAGTGCCCCATCACAATTGTCAATTTTCCTTTTATTCAATTAACAAATGGATACATTTCTAAATGCGCTGCTTCTGCATCAATATAAAACTATCGAAAGTACTTTCTTGTTCACATTCCACAGTTAGGTTCGCACGTCACTTGTGATTTGTACGAAAATGATATAAAGGAAGAGTGCTAGGTCTGCTTAATAAGTATCCTGTATATTCATTTCCTGTGAAGGGCTTAAAATATTTTTGATACGATATTACGTTTTGAATTGAATTTGCGTAGGTTTTGTTTATTATCGTTCTTATGTGTGTGAGAGCGTGTGTGCTATTTTACACTTTTTGTCTCATTCGTGATGTCATGGGTTTTTTTTGGGTTATTTTTTAATACACTACACTACTTGTGGTACAAGGGTATATTAAGTGTATGCGGATGTATGCAACACTCGGTCGATTCAGAAGCCGAATCGAGCTAAGCTTGTCGGTCCATTTGTCCGTCTTGTTTTCGTTCTTGTTCTCTTATGTTTAAACTACAGATAGCAATTTTTCAAATGTTTTGATAAACTGACATGTTTTGACAACAAAGGCGAACACTACTCGAGATGGTTTGAAACGGACTACTACTACTTTTTCGACTATGTTCTATATGACATCCTATTTCGAATATTCGTTGTATGCATAACTGTAGGGTAGTGTACGGTGTTTAACGACAGGCCGTGACCTACTGTAGTGCTTTTATACGCATCACTGAAGGATAAGGGATATATTTATTTTGTCAAAAAGTTTGCAACGCCCAGAAGAAATATTAGAGACGATCAGGATCGAATTTTAAATTAATTCAAGCGTGTCCGTCTGTGAAATCTCTGTTTTAAACTTTCTTCTGGCGGCAAAAATGCAGGTGGTAATTTTACCACCTCTTGCACGCAGTTTGGAAAGTGGGCCAAATCAGTCGAAAGGCACGCCCACAGTACCACGTAAACTGTGAAAAACTCCGTTTTTCGAAGGGAATAAGAAATTTGCTTTCTGTTCATTATCCTTATCAATCAACCTCAGCAAAAATGGAAAAAATTGGCCACCCCTACTTAATTTAATTGTGTATTATATATTCATTTTTTTTTAGACTTTTATAACACACAGAAGCAAGATTCAAAAACGCCATAAACTACATAAATTCTTAGCCAGTTTCAAATGAGGAATGCGCCTAAGCATGTCTGTCCATTCGTCTGTCCGTCTGCGCAACTGTGTAGTCTCTGTGCTAAATATTCTCCGGTTCGCAGAAATGAAGATATGGTTTACACATTGGCAAAAGAATTCGAAAACTACGCAAACTCTTCAAAGAACACGCCTATAGCGCCCACATATCTATGCAACCAAAACTGTGAAAACCTTTGTTTTTCATATTCTTTGCGTGTTACACGTAAAGTACATAACATATGCCATGTACACCACTTTCATTCTAAAAACAGAAAAATCAACCACGCCCACCTAATGTTACAGAATATAAAAATGTAGCTCTTTTCCGTTTTTTTAGCATCACGGTGGTGCGTATAAAAGATTCGATCACGACCGAATAAAATTTTCTTACCTGTTACTTGTTCAATTTTCACTTCTGTTTCACACGTTATTAGTAATCGTATGCGAATGTACTGCTTTCGACTTTGCCTACGTGCAACTAACTATTTTTGTGTCAATGCCTATTTTATGGCAACGTGAAACTTCAGGTGACAGTTATCGAAAAATACAGTGCTCTCTTACTCTTTAAATCTCTTTTAGTGTAAATATAGAAAATAACAAAATGATATAAAATCATTTCACATTCAATAAAAAATTGTTATGTTTAGTAGAACTTTTGCTTTTAGCAAATATCCGCGTGTCACAACCTATTTAGTGAATGTAGCACAATGAAAAAAAATCAAAAAATATATGAGCAGAAAACAAACAGATGCCTCTGCCCATTCTTATTAATATCTATAAAATTTATCGAGCTTTTGTGTATATATGTAGATAAGATATTAATTCAGGATTGATTTTTAGTAGTGACTAAGTGTAAAATCCAATTGTGACAAATTGAATGTCCCAACGAAAACGAAAAAAAAAAAAAGGATTTGCAAGTGACATTAACACAATAATGAGAACTTGTTTCAATATGTAATACTCCAACAAGAGAGACATTGCTCTCTTCCTTGTGGATAAAAAGCTTATCTTGTTTGCCATTCATCGCTTAATGTGGCAAAAATATATTTCTATACATATATAGGGTAAAGCATTCGGACAAGTGCCGACAAATTTTCAATATTAATTGATTTCGATATACTTGGAATTTTGCAAAAATCAATACTAATTGCTACAGATTTCCAAAAATAGATGCCAAGTATTTGTACCCTGTGTAGAGTAAGTGGTGAACGTATGTCTATTTACTTTTAAAAATATGCTTTGGGAAACTCGTTCGCCGCAAATGAGAACAACTACAAAAGTAATAATCTTGATTGTTCTTTTTTTCGTATAAACCACAAGGAAATGTTGAGAGAGAAGGAAGAGATCAACTTTAAATATTTCCACATAATACGAACGGCAGTCATAATTTAATGGCCTTGAATTTCAAATGTCTCCACTCTATTGTCAACAATCAATCTATGCAACCTTATCATTCATAGTGAGATGGCTAATGAACAAAATTTCACATTAATTTATATGTAAGGATATCATTGCAAAACCAAGTACGCACGTCTGAGCATTATTGTGTAATTATCACGTAAATAAATAAAGTAAAGCATAGGATAAACGATACTGCAAGTGCCAATGCATTGTCGCAGCAGTTATTGCTGTGCATGTGCAAATGCATGATAACGAATGCGATTTTCATATTCTAGCTGCAAACGGTAGAGATATCTATTTATGCTCAATCGTAAGAGCGCACATATAAAAAGTAGTTGGCAATATCATCATCGCCCCGTCATATCGTCAGCACACCAGCTATTGGCATATGATCATTATATGCATATTAAATATTAAATTGTGATGTGCACGCCTTTGCTACCGTCGCATCTTTCACGCTGTCGGTTTGTCAAAATAAATAATTATCATAAAAACTGTGTTGTCGGCAGAAATGTCATTTTATGACTCTGTATGACAATGGTATCATATAGCAAACAAACAAACAAACAAACAAACAAACAAACAAACAAACAAACACAAAAGCAAGCAAGCAAACGAATGTAAGCATTCAACACTTTCTTGTTGTTGTGGTTTATCTAGCTTAAATACATTAACAAATGGAATGAAGAATGAATGCGCACGTTAATGTTCTAGTAACGCACAGTCTCATAGGTGCCTTATAGCAGCGACAATGGAGTGGAATAATATATACGTACGCATAAGTATAATTGTACTGATAGGATTTTCAATATAAAATCTTGGTAGATAAATGTATGTGTTAATGAGAACTGTAAATGTGTTTGTGTAATTACGATTTGCAATAATGTTAATGTAAATTTATGTTAATGACAAATCGTTAAAATCCACCGTCATCGTAAAATGTAAATAAATGAAGTCTAGCTAAACTTGTACACTTCTCTTTTAAAACTTCCTGCTGTAAAATCCTTATTTGGCAGTTGCCTAAAATGCACATTTGGTTTTGGAATGCGTTTTGATATGGTTTCGCATTATCAGTGTTTTTTTTTTTTTTTTTCTTTTGCTTGCAATCATTAAGTTCACAATAAAAAAAGCCATTATGAACACTTAAAATTATTAGTTCAAAGTTCAAGCTGATTTAACAAATATCGGTAAACTCGATTCGACATTTCTCTCTCTTCGATTAGAATTTCATATACAGCAGCATATTTTTTCCGTTTTGCTTGGAAGCTGGATAACTCCTAACAAATTAAGAACAAAGCAAATACAGGGCTAAATATGTCAAGGTTTGTATTTTAAAAAATTTTTATAGCCCGCAAGACATTTCCGAATGCAAGACACTCAGTTATTATTTAACATACGCTACGCCGAGTGATGCAATATCGCTCTTCGTGCTTCGCCTTACAGCTACAAATGGTCTGATTCAGTACGCAATTAAAACGGATAAGAAATCTTAGAAATAGACTTTTTAAAGAACTCCCGATAAGTGGTTTCTTGACCAAGGTATGCTTTGAAAGAAAAAATTTCGTGCTGTGTGTATGATAATGGTACTCCTGTCACTTGCAAAGGATCAGAATTGACTTATCAAGAAGTCCGAAAAGTTTTCATACCGGCGTGTATGCTAAGAGCATCATCGACATATTCAAGCTATTGCTAGCAACAACTATTTCCCCAGAGCCGTAAAAATGTAGTCTCATCGTCTCCTTTCTGAAGGTAGTAAATGGTGGTAAAATGACATAGAAAATTCCAGGGCCATAGCCAAGCTTAGTGTTATACCAAAGTGTCTTGGGAAACAGGTAACAAGACCATGGTTTTATACCAATTCGGTCCACAGTGGCAAATCTGTTGAAGCCTTCATGTTATGCTCTCAAGAGGCTTCTCAGTAAAGCTTTTGATACGGTAAACCACGACTTACTTATCCTTAAACTTGCTCTATATGTTTTTCCAGATATCTCAGTTTAATGTTTATCCTCTTCTCTGAAAGCCCGTATGCAACGTGCCACTTACAATGATGCTTTATCTAGGAAAATAATTTTTTCGTCTGGCGTATCACAGGGTAGCCATACTTTTCATTCTCTTCATGAATAATGTTCCGTCGGTGATTCGACACTCTAGGGTATTAGTCTATACTGACGATGGGAAACTCTCTCCTCCCTTTCATTTAATACAAGATTAAACCATACTCCAAGTATGGTCAGCATGTTAACCGCCTGATATTGATTAACCTTTCAACTCCTTAAAAGCGAAGACGTGCACTTGGAGTTATCTTTGTGGTTAAATTGGCTAGTGGCTAGGGGAAACCACGTCGAATGGCTTACTTAAAAAAAATTAATATTAATACCGCGGAGCGAGTGTCAAGGCGAGTGTCATAATGCCAATAAAGTTGTCGTTTTATCGCTCCATCTGTGAACTTTTTAACACCTTTCACGCTGTTTGCAAGAACACTAACAATTCTCGCAATATATTCTCTTTTTCTTATTCGCTTACCCGAATCAAAATGTTCATAATTGACTCGCCTATGTTGAATATGTTATGAATGCTCAATATATATCACTATAAGTTTACTACCTTTTGTTATTACTGATGGAAAAGACACAATAACAAATAAAAAATACGTAACTCTAAGCTGTCTTGCATTTAGCCGAATAAATGAGTAAATAAAGAAAGTCTTACAAGCTGCTAATAAAAATATTTGAAATTATTTATTTATTTATTTATTTATTTATTTGTTTTTTTTTTTTGATTTGCAGCCGCATTTGCATATTGTCAGCTTCAAGTAAAAAAATCAGGTCAAAGTAAAAATATATTTACCCACTCTCAAGATCGTATTTCACCAAAAACAGACGCGCGACTTCTGAATTTTCCGAAAATAATGATAAAGTTAACATTTGTCCATACGTAAATCCAAAGCAGAACTCCCCCCCTCCCAACCAGTTTCTCGACTAGAACTCGGCAAGAACTCGGAAGCTACACGTGAAGATTTCATCATTGATAGAGATGTCATCAAAGTTGACAACCATTTTAAGCTAAACCGATTGCATTTTTAATACATATTACTAAAGCTGTTATTTATTTCAGGAGAATTTAACTTTTTCAACGGCTTTGTCATCCACATGTGACAAAATGTTTGATAAAATTCAATTTTTGTCTAGTTTTTCCGCCCAATGCTCTCAGCGGGTGGTCTATATTGTTAACGAAACTCTGCTTTTGCGCTTGGGCTATTTTCACTCTTAATTTTTTTCCCAAATGCAACTTTGCATAAAAAATGCTTGTGTTCGGTATACAACTCAATTTCATTCACTTTGAACTGATGGACATTTACATTGATATTCTCATGAAAAAATGCCTAAAACTGCTGATCCGTAAATTAAGAGTATGCTTAGTTTCGTGCATCAGGTAGCGAATCGGAATATAACCTAAAGCGATTACGAATTTTAGTCTTCTAAAGCAATGACCTTTTGGTACACTAATGCTGGTGTAGAAAACAGAAGCAAATCAAATAAGTTGCGTGCTGTTCACTAAAAACCCAACATGTTTCATGCTCTGGCAATTTATGAGTTGATAGAATCGATTCCGCACAAGCAGTTTTCGAAGTTAACAGAAACATAACCGACGGTTGTCAGATCTACGGGTTGGTAAACTTTTAAATCTCTTCAGTAAACTAACATTTCACTTAGACTCTAAAGCTCTTTTAATTTAAACAAAACTAAACCTATTTAGTATTTAAAAGTTAAATAGTATTAGTGAAAACAACGATATCGGAGAAGTAAAAAGCGACAAAAAAATTTTCTTTCTTTTGCTTTCACAACATTTTAAAGAAATAGATGCTCTCCCAAGGTCTGCGTGTGGGATAAAATTTCGAAGCTTACTCAAAAGAGCATGTAACTATTGGTACCCGTGTCAGAGTAGTCCGATCACTAAATTATTGAAGCAATAGCTTATGTCATTCCGGCACAGTTTGAGTAACATAGCTTCTTTAAGCATTGAAAAGCATGTAACATGAAGCAACAAAACGCGGTCTGCTGTCGGTCTGATGATAAAAATAAAAGTTTATAAGCCCTTATATTCCACCTAAACTAGAAAAAACCCTGGAAAGGTGCTTATGGTAGGTATGTTACGAAACGCAGTAAAAGAACCGTTAAGGAACACTACGAACAACAACTGGGACAGTGAAGCCCAATATAAAAAAAAAATCGCAATATGTCCACGGCTCACCAAGCATCGAGGCATCGAAGCATCGGAGCACTGAAATGTGATAACTTACCACACCAATGTCCTCACTAGATATTCTATCTTGTGATTATTTTGCTGTGTTATCAGTGCTCATCCAAAACTATACTCAAAATTAATCACAGACCTAACAGCCTACTTTGCTAAGTCAAGAGTACTTTCAATTGTAAACACAGACAGATAAGTCCTTGCAACATATTCAAGAAGGACTTTGTTCCTAATACACAGCCGTAAATAACTCAACTCGGAATCTCACGCTGAACAAAAATATAAAGAACGATGATTTTCGAGGTTTACAGGCCAAATGCCAAAATTAACATGCCGCTATCATCCGATGGTCGTGTAAAAATTATTTATTCGATTATTTTTCAATATCACCAAAAGTTTAACTTTATCCGACGAAAAAAAAAAGAAACGAAAAACCTACAAACTAGTGTGTATTGCACATGCTGAACATAGCAGATGCGTAATAAACCGTTTATTCGTTTATGTTTTATTGTAAAGAGTTTATGATAGCGCTTCTGAGTACACCTTCCTTTTTTTGACGGAAAAATGTAATCAATTCGCCCAGCAGGACAGGTAACTAGTTGGATAATAATCGTTTTATTCAAAAAAAAAAAAAAAAAAAAAAAAAAAAAAAAAAATCGATTTTAGAGTTTCATTTTTCTTGCTTTTCATTTAAGTACGATATTTCGGATTAAAACAAAAAAAAAAATGCATGACATACACATGCAGTTAATAAAAAGGTTTCATTCGTGTCTCATTACAAACGTGTTAGAGTTAGTTGCACTTAGTATCTTTTCTGATTTGATTGGTGATTGTGTTCGGTGAGGCCGCTTAACAATCAATACTTGCTAAGGTGTTTTCCACTCTTCATATCCTTATTCAAAGAGGGAATGTATCCGTGCGATTATAAAGACTTGCAAATTTTGCGAGAACAAAAAAATTTTCCATAGATCGAACACTTGAATATCTTAAGTATTAAGTTTTTGTTTTTTGTGCATAAATTTAAAAATTTCTTTAAACGAATTTTCTTTTTACACTTGAAAGGGATGGCTTTTCAAAATGCATTTTAGCATAGTTTACACAGACTTTTATTAGTTAATATTAGTGCAGCACAAATAAGACTTTAAATTCCCTTAAGTAACTAACTTCGAGAGCAGTTTATCATACCTGGTACTGAGAAAAAGTTAAAAGAAAAAAAACAAAAAAACGAAGACAGAACTGCACTACCAAGCAGCCAACCAACCACCCAGCACACATTTGAAGCTTTATTAAATATTCCACAAAATGCATATTAAATGCATGTTGGATTTTATATCTCCCATCATGTGTAAGCTGCCAAAGAGTGTTTCCGAATATTGTGCTGCTGTTATGTACATTTAAAGGAAAGTTTATATTTCTTGTGGCATTTTATCGTTGGCAGCTTCTCCTCTTTCACGTTCCGTATATAAATTATTTCTTTTTTAAGTATTCATCAGCGAAAACATATTTCATGCTTTTGGGAAATTTCATTTTAATTTTTCGGTATTTTATTTATACCTATTCTTTCGTTTTTTTGTTTTTTTATTTTTTTATTTTTTTATTTTTTTTTTTATTTCTACCAAGTTTTCATGGCTTTTTGATTAGTTCAAATAAGAAGAAAAAAGAAAAAAAATTAACTAAAACTTATACAGAAGAGCACGAACCAGCTGTTGTTTTAGTTCTTTTACCAGTGGGAAGTCAATTTAAATTAAAATATCCGCTAACAGACGCACTTGGAGGATAACAATAAAAAAGACATTCAACCATATATATTTATGTATATGTGCATATAAATGTAAGTAAGGTACTTGTAGAAATTAACTAGCTTTGCTTTTCCCCTTTGAGTTGAAATATTATCGTCATACCCTCTCAGTTCCCTTAAATATTAATTTGGCTTAAATTACAGGTATTCAAAAGTACTTTATACAAAATTCATCATGTTTTGCATCAACTTTCTTCAGAAAAAAAAAACAAAATAAAAGAATTTTAAACTGTAAAACTGTAAAGAAAATTGCTGTCGCTTGAAGATGATACCCATCACATTCGCCATTTCCATTTAATGTATAGAAATTCTGTGGATTTTTTTCTGTTTATAGGTTCGGTTTGGGTGCAAGCAAACGCTGCCGTCAACTCGATATCTGACACATGGGGTGAAAGCTTTTAACAAAATTCTCAAACTTTCGGTTTTTCTAAATGCCTTGAAATTACATATGTTTTCAGTTCAGTTTCTTGTAAGATAAGAGCGCCCAGCAAAGACAGTCGAGTCGTACACATACATTACTAAAATTGACGAGGAATCTACGTAGATCAAAAATGGAAAAATAATGAAGAATTCAAAACGGAAACAAAAAATAAATTATTTTAAGAAAAGTTACAAAGAGCATGATAACGCAACATACTATAGTTGCCTGCTGCCCTGATGAGTCAAATAAAGAAAACACCACATACCACAGTTTCATTAAGTTCTCGCTCTTTCCCCCATGCCCTCCCGTCGCTTCTCTCCTTTACTTCTCATTCATCGCATGGCTTTCGCAATTCATTATACGCAACGTAGTCAGTCATTTTTTGTTTGTTATCCTTTTCAGCTACCATTTACTTACGTTTATTCTCGGTTTTATGTTCATATTGTTGGTTTTCAGCGCACTGACTGCATTTCACTTTTCAAAGAGTTTAATTATAATTTTATAAATTCATCAGCTTAAGCCATAGCATTCTCCCTTCCTTCGAATAGTTGTTTTGAGTTATTAGATGAGAAATCTTTTAATAACTTTCTTGTTTTAATTTTCATAAAATATTCTTCCCGCACTTGTTTATGGATAGTCGTTAATTTTTGAATTAATCTCGATGTTGTAATATTACGACACTTTGCTTAATGACTCGGCAAGAACTGAAAATGTGCAGAATACGGTTACACTACGCTCATCCGTAAATCAATATTCAAGAATAACAAGAGAGGAAGAAGAAATACTTGAGTACTTGAGTCTGTGATTTTTTATAGATTTATAACTTGACCCTACTGTAACAAGCTTTCAAAAATTCTTAAAAATAATATCCATGGTTACATAACTATGCCCAAAACCCCTTGGGCATCTCAATCTTGCAATCTCACAATCTCACCTTAGGGAACAACGCCACTCAGCCAGCCTTACAGAGAGGCTTCTATTACGATATATATGCAATTGTTTGCCTTTTTTCGTAGGAATGAATGAAATGATAATAGAATGATCATTAAGAATTTAAGTAATTAAAATAAAATCATTTTTGAAAAGTAATAAAAAATGGCAACATCGGACTTCTTTTTTTTTGTTTTTTTTTTTATGATCAATCACTCAGGTGAGTGATGCAGTCGTATTCCTGTAATTCTCTAATGGGCAGAAAGAAGTGAAAAAAGAAAGAAATTGGGAATTGGTAGCCATAGCCGTCAAAGTCCCAATGTGCCCAATTGGCAAGTGTTCTGCCATTTGAATCTAAGAAGAGAAAAAGAGAAGAAATCGCTTTATCTGCATGTCTGTGGACGACTCTACACTACTTCGTTTAATTAATAACACACCAAGGGTCACACATTATTGTTATGTTAATGCATAGATTTCATGAAAGCTTTCATATTAGAGGACACTCAAACATAAAAGCAAGCGCGTACCTAGCTTTGCTTAACGAGAGTTCAATGTGCAAGTTAAAACGTGACCTATGGTCAAAGAGAACGCCTAAATCTGTGAACGAATCGACGTCCTCAGGTCAATTTGGAGCTGATGTGATTGCGATTCAATGGAATAGCAAGAAAACACACATCATCAGCATACATTAAGATCTGGCTGGATTTAGTCACCGAACTCAAATCATTAATGTATAGATTAAATAAAATGGGTCCTGAGTGGCTACCTTGAGATACGCCTGACATAAAGGGGAATTCATATGAGGTGATGAAGTTAAACAAAATCCTATTATGCAGATACGAGCTTATTACTAAATGGGAAGGGAAGCCAGCGGCTTGGAATTTAAAGATAAGTATTTATGGTTAACCAAATCGAACGCTTTGATAAAATCAGTGTATATGACATCAGTGCGCGAGCCACTAGAAAAGGCCTTGAAAACATGACAAGTAAACTCTGACGGATTGGTGACCATAGATCTTCCTTTTCGAACGCCATCTTGGAGTGGAGAAATCTACGATTTGATGGCAAATGCCAGATACTGAGTCACAATTCTCTCGAATAGTTTAGGCATGACACTCAACTTGGCGACCCCTCCATAGTTCTCACCAAGTTGTCCACTCCCACTTTTGTGAATAGGAATAAGAAAACTGCTCTTCCAACACAAGGGGAAAACACCTAAGTTCAAGGACTGATTAAAAATCTTTGAGATGACAGCACATAGCTCGACAGCGCAAGATTTAAGTACACATAATGGAATTCTATCAGGTCCAGGTGCGCAACTGTATTTTAGAGAACTCAATCCTTTAAAAACGTCATCTTGAGAAATAACCAAATTTGGTATTGAAACCAAGTTAGTTATAGAATAAGGTTAGTTTGCTGATAAATTGAAATTAGCAGCCGAAAAGTTTCGTTGGAAGTACTCAGCCAACAGATTTGAGATTTCAAATCATCCGAGGAATCACAGCTATTAAAAGAAACCTGCGAGGGATGAGTGGAAATTTTTCTTCCTGAATTAAAGAATCTACAAAAGTATTTAGGATTAGCAAACAGAGAGGATTTAATGAACTGAAGGTGTCTTCATTTGAGGAGTGTACAAAATAGTTTTAAACATTCTATCTTGTTTGCCTTCTGATAAATGAGAAAGAAAAACGGAATTAGATTCGGTTTATGCTCCGCCGCGGCCTTCTGCTCTGACCAATGTGGCCCATTTTCAATACCAACCTGCGTACAGAAACTTCCAATCTTTCTACCAAATTTGAAGTCGATATCTTCATTGTTGCGACAAAGGGAATGCTGACAACAAACATCACCCAGACGGACAGACATGGCTAAATCAATTAAGAATTTCACGCTGATCAAAAATATGTATACTTTACATGGTCTATGAAGCTTACTTTCGGGTGTTGCAGACATTGTGAAAGAAAAACGAAGTGGGAATACCCCCATCTTACAGTGGTGGGTATAAAAAGGAAAAACTTTGTATTTGGTTTGTGCCGATTTTTTTTAATATGCTCACAATATTGATATGCGAAATGGAATTAAGACCTACACACCCGCTTCTCAAGTCATATTTCTATATGATTCTTATAAATATGAAGCTATGTTTTCGCTTTTCATTTTATTTACATATTGTTTTTTGCTAAATGCGGAAAAGAGTGAAGTTCCGATTTAGATGATAGAGAATACATTCATCAAATGAACTTATCATATAAAATTATTAAAATAAATAAACAAAGATCCCTAAACTCGAAAAGCGTTCGAAGTAAACTAATAGCGAGTTACACATACGGAGGTTAAACACAGTTAATATACAGTTAACCTCTGATTATTTGTGTTCATATAAATGAAAATGAACAGGAGCTTAGAGCGAGATTAGCAACCGCGCAATTCTTTTTCCTAATGATTACTTTATATGTAATCACATAAGGAATTCGCGAGCGCTTTCATGTAAGGACAGAAGTTACATCAACAGTTTTGCAAATCATTGAATGGAAAATTCAACTTCAAAATTATAGCCCAAGTTAATATACTTCACACAATGTTTAATTTAATTAACGCTTGAAATTTCATATGTTTCTTATAGGTGTCATAACACACACAAACTCATATGCCCCAACCATCTTCGTCACACTCTTTGAAAATAAACGAGAAATTAATACAATTCGTTAGGATACTAATCAACTAGAAATTAAATTCCGACTGTATAAATAATAAATAATGTCTTTAGTATATATATATATATATATATATATATCGTATTGACGATTTCATTCCAATATCCCTGCATAAGGCCGATTTCTTCTCAGTGGTAAATCCGTATAACATGAAGGTATCATACAGGGCCGTCTTCTGGCGATTATAAGACAAGAAATTTTCTTGATCAAAAAAAAAAAGTTGGCAGAAGTGAATATTCGTTGACACTAATGGCCAGTGTAAGCAATAATCTAACCAAGCACTTGTAGAACAGAAAAGCAACATTTTTTGCAATAACATGCAAATATCTTTGCTTTCTGTTTGTGCCCTCCAAATAACCTTTGTCAAGTGACATGTTCGATTCTGAAAAAAGCAGAAACAAAGGAAAAAGCAAAGAGGAGCAAAGCAAAAACCTTAAACTTGACATAATTTCAACTTGACGATAGACAACTTGCACCGATGCACCCATAAGAAAGCAATAGGGAAAGTTATATAAGTGCATGGGAGAAATTGACCTTGTCATTTTCAAGCATTATTTAATGTGATGACCTTGAAATTTTATTACAACTTATTTCACTTCTTTCCACTTTTTTCATGAACGTTCCCTTCTGAAGCGGGAGAAATTTTAGTGGGAAAAAATAAATATCATGATCCCCGGCTTGTTTAAACAGCATGCTACCATTACGAACACTAGGGACTTGTATCCCTCTCTTAACATAAATGCAAACACACGAATACACGAACGCATACGTACATACCCCCATCTTTACAAACTTAAATAACGCGTATACGGTTTTCAGTAAGTTCTGTGGAGCTGTTGCTAAGCTTGTTGTTTGTTAGCGTGTTTTTTTTTTTTCTTTTTTCCTTTATTGTTTGATTGTCAAGGTCATGTTTAGTGGGTTAGTTTGCAACTTTTTCCAATTTGTTAGTTATAAATGGTTCTGATGAACGGGAACAAATTTCACCTCCCAAAGCATCTTTGCATGTGCATGTGTGTGGACATGTATGGACATATATATATATGGACATATATATATATATATATATATGTATATATTGTGCGAGCGAGTGTATGCGTGTTTTAAGTCCCTAAGTGACAGTTAGCTGGATTGTTACAATGGTTAGTAACAGTTTTAACTGCTGCTGTTTTCTTTCACTTTCCTTCTCGACTAATGGTGACCTTGATAATGAAATGAAATAAAATAAAATAAAATAAAATAAAATGTAATGAATAGAGATTTAGAAGGAGTGTAATATGAAATGTTATCGTTTCATGCATTTTAAATGAAAATATCAAGGTTAACTAAATATATTATCAAGCACGTATACATAAATATATACATATATATATAAGTACGTCTTTATGGTATATAAATTTTAGATTTAACAATGAAATCAAAACCGTGAACTTTCAGAAAGAGGGCGAAGCTAAGAAACTGTAAATGCATTTAGTGAAGCTAAGCACTTTCACATATTTAACGGCAAACAGTTATTTGAAGAATTAATTTTAATATTAATATGAAAATGAAAATGACACATCGTTCTAACTCAACTACTCAGCTAAGTGTAAACTATAAATAATGCTTTAAAATACAAAGTAACTCAAACACAAGTTTACATATGCAGATATAATCAGAAGGGCAAGCGTTCATGCATAGCAAAATAAAAAAACAGAAAATAAAGAAAATAAATAATTTTGACAGCACAAGATTAACTACTTATGAACGTATCCACATATATACATATAGGTATAATACGTATAAAAACTTTCAACGACTAACTTATCTGCCGTATCAGTGGAGAAGTGTGAACATCACTCAAACCTTCACATATGAAAATGACAATCAGTTAGTTAGGCAAAAAAGTGTCTTCCGTCTTTCGTAAATTTGCCGTTTTATACACAGGCGCACAACCCAAAAAATGTGAGTATATTTGTAATGTCATCCAGCTTGTAACGCCTGAAAATATCTGGAAGAACACTTCAACGTTCTCGCTAAATTTTCTATCTTTTTCGTACATAAGCATATATATGTCCTGGGTGCGTATACACATATGTATATCGTTTTGTTTTATATTTCCAATACAAAAACGAGAACAAAGAGTGAAAAATTAAAATTTCTGGTGAAGGAATTGCATATCCTCCTTCGGTCGAAGTTTCAGGCATACTTTGCAAAGTCCTGATGAACATCCGCTCCAAAATTTAAAATCAAACCATGCTATCAATTGTTACCTTTTTGTTGATTTTCACGCAAGTTGTTCCTCTACGCATATCGGTTTCATTTTCTATATCAACTTTTGCGACTGTTAATTTTGCAAAAGTGGTGAAAATAGATGGAAAACGATGCGGACACACACAACCAAACACAAATTTTGCTTTGTTTGTCTTCTTTTAAAGACGCGATTATAAACTTGGCAAGGCCCCATAGTTCGCGATCGTCAGTATAAGGATATCAGAAAGAAAAAGCTCACATTTAGCTGAACGGTAGGTGGCAAAGATTCGCTGCCAAGCGAAAACAACTTTCTTATATGTTTTGTATCTGTAGGTGTCCACGCGTCTATTTAACTTGGAGGAGTTCTTCTACATCACACTGCGGCTAAAAACCCTTTTCAACCATTTGTCAAATCATTTTAACTTTTAATATTATAACGTCATATACATACATGGAAAATAGCTTGTTTAGCAATTCATACACTTTTCTTCATATATATTTTATGTTTATAAATTTAATTCTAAAATTTAATAACTTAATAATTTTATTCAAGGTTATTTACCGAATTTAAGTTGAACCGTTCAACGGCACCTGTGCAACACTCATCTATTGATTTTGATGCCCTTTTGCTTTAGATCCAAAGTAGTGAAAAATCTGAAGATCATACAAAAGTCCTTAGTACGCCCTCTCGACTAACTTCTATTTAAAAAATAGTTGAAGAATTTACTGATTGCACTCTTGAGCATGAAGTCAATAAGAGATCCATAGACAAAAGGACCAATATGCATACTAGATCTCTTAGTTATTTTTACTACCTAGAAATCGACAATACTCAAGCATCGTCTTCTCCAACTAACAGAGTACACGTTAATCGAAAAAAGAAGCTAAGCGCCACAAAAACATATTGTGCCATATAGATGTCAGGGCTTAACCCAATGTTAAGAAGAAGCAACGGGCAGTTATTGTAAGAGGGAGTGCGAAAACCGTTCTGTTAACGGTATCCACAAACACAATCCTCAGAGAGACTACTAGGATATGAATAAATTTAATCAAAATAAAATCCCAAGTTTTTATGAAAACATAACCGTTCGTCTGTTCACTTATGTATATATCCTAGAATCTTCAATATAGCAAATTTTAACGAGAGAAAATTTGAAACCGAGTTCAACCCTTTTTTAAGGCCATAATTTCGAATTGTTGTAAATGTTTTTTTGCTTTTTTTTTTCACCATACGTGCATCTGTATATTATTTTTGGACTAAAGCTGATTAGGGACGTATTCGCAAAAAAACTGGGAGAAAGTTGTCATTCCAAACAAAACGTTTTTCTCGTAAGTGTCTTTCCAACTAACAGACAGACATGGCTTGAACGATACATACTATACACTTATATATTCATCGCATTCAACGGATATCTATGGTCAAATTTCTCGACTTATCTCCACGATTTTTATAGCCACTCTTCACATGACACGTGTCAAAATTTCATTGTGTTCTGTTACTAGTTAATTTACATGTTTTAGTGACCCGTCGTCTGCAATTTTCGAAGCAGTGCAAAACTCTGAATGTTGTTTGTCGATTAAACGTTACGTTTCGATAAGAAACAGTACCGTTCACAATCAGTGTTGGCTTGAAAGACGTTATGGCAAATCTTGTCCGTCGAAAAATTAAATTTGGGGATGGTTTGGCAATTTTAAGCACAATCGTGTGGAGACCAATGATGCTGAACGTTCTCGTCCAGAAAAAACAAAAAAAGCGAACAAAAGTAGAGTTTATCCGGGATAGCTGACATCTTAATGATATCATAAAAAAAACAGTGTATTTGCTGTTTTGTATGAGTATTTGTCCATGAGAAAGCTGTTTTCGAAGTGGGTATCACGTGTGCTGACTTTTTATTGTATTGGATCCGTTTAAGCGAAACAGAAGATGTTTTCTCATGAGATATATTATAATGGATGATACTTAGAATCATCCCTATACCCCAGAGCCAAATCGACGATTCGCTGAGCAAATAGTGGCCGGGGAAAACCACGATATAATATTCATCGACTATCTTTGAAAGGGCAAAGGATCAATTGTGAATATTATATAGCGTTATAAGTGCGTTTTAATGGTGAAATTGCAAAAAAATTTCAAGTTCGACCGGGAACTTATTAAACGTTGTGATATTCGTGATAGGTGTAAATGCCCGAACCAATTTAGTTACCTGTATCTATGTCTTCGTCTTTCGCTCTGTTTACTGAAATCACGATGAAGATGTCAAATCTGGTTTAGAAACACAAACATGACTCAAAAGTCAAAATCATCTAAATTGTCCTACTAATACAGGGTTGATATATCAAATAATGGGATCTGCCCTCTATCTAACAATCACTTATCGTACACGAGCCAGGGATGAAGAATTCAGCTAAAGTTGAATATTTTGGAACTTTTATCTTCCTTTCAATGACCCAAAATTAATTTAAAAATTCAAATCAACCGGCATCACCCACCATCAGATGCCCTACAATCCTTCGCTTAATACAGTTATTCGTATAACGACTCTTCACATCGGAGGTGATGTGAAAAAGTGGTTCGATACGAACCATACTGAATAGCCTTTGTCCTCGAGCCAAAACATTTCGTTGTACCAAATTTCATCGAAATATCTCAAGAATTGCGACCTGTACAAAGAACAAGACGCACAAGCCTGAGGAAGAGGAAAATATTCAATATTTACCTCTGGAAAATTCTCTATTTTTAAATGAAGAAAGTTGGGGATGATCGGCAATATATGTAACATATCTTGCCAGAGCTTCGGTCCTAATTTCGAAGAATTTCAAGGTTTTGATACAAGAGACTAATATATTTTCCGAATCGAAATAGAATATAATTTGACTTCGGACCACGTACGACCTGAAAATTTGTACATCTTTAATAAGAAGTCTTTGCTGTGAAGAGCAAAGCAATTAAATCGCACCCGTACATATACGTATTCTATAGTTGTGTTTCCCTTCATCCCTTCGCGCGTCGATTTCAAATTTGTTTAACGATTTTGTTATGAGCAAACTACGGTTTGGGTAAAACTCGAGTCATTCAATGGTAAGTTAGCTTTTACTTGTTACACAACTTGCTCTCTTAAGTCATAATATTCTTAAGTAATTCTCTCCTTCTTTACTGTTTGAAGCGAAATCGAAATTATCTGATAAAATATTTTTCGTGAAAGGAAAACGTCAACGAATTCTACTCAAGATGAAAAAGGATAGAAAGGGGATGACTGTCAGTAAGTGTTGTTTAAAGAAGCTACAAGTGTTAAACGTGAAACCTGTAAACGTTTTGGTACAAATTTTCAGAGAGCTATTGCTCTCTCATATCTTTTGAACGTGATTCCATCATTTGGTCTCTTTTTGCTTTTTTTCGCTCTTTTTCTCTTCTATTGTCTTCCTTTTCAAGCGTTGCTCTCTTTAAACATATAGTAGCAGCGTCATAGGTGCTAATGCAATTTTATATTTGTGTACGTATCTGGTAACTTATGTGGACTTTGGGCTTGCGGTGGTTTATGATGAACTTTATTTAAGAGGATGAATTGGGGATGAAATTTGCTTGTGTGCTTGTGTACGTAATTAAAGGTATTGTATTACTTTTGTGGTCGTTGTTGTGCGCACTGTTGCTTCCACTATGCTATCATGCTGTTGAACCCAAAACATAATATAGCACAATAAACAAACGTAACAGCAGGAAGCTTACAAAATATTATAAAATAGATTGTTACAAGGATATAAAGAGTCAGTCGCTTACGAAGCACTATCAAGGCAACACAGTTCAAGGAGAGCATTTACTCCTAAAAGAAATCTGTTTACTTTTCTTTAGTACGTACTTTTAAATTTTGTGAAAGTTAAAAAATAAATAAATAAATAAATAAATAAATAAATAAAAAGATTTGTGCACCTTTCAATAAACGATAAGTACAACCAGCAGATAAGTTATGAAATAATCGACGTCAATATAGTTTTTATGAAAAATCCTTTTTTGCACAAGTCAAATATCTGAACGACATTTTCGACTAATTATCGTAAATTTTGAAAACAATTAATTGCGAATTTGTAAAAAATGGCACGAGCGTTTTACATACCAAATAATGCAAAATTTTTACCTGCCAATAGACGGCAACAACAAGAGCAACAACAACAAGAAGATAGACCCACCACGTCGCATAACAATCAACCGTCCAATTATACACAACCGTCAGCATCGGCATCTGTCGAAGCGGAAGATATTGAACAGTCAGGATGTTGGGATATACTTGCCCAACTTTTCTGTTTTGCGGCACGATTTTTTGGGCCAAACACTACAACACCCATTTTTCATATCTCGCTAGAAATCCGCAATAATCCAGCCGTACCTACGGTAAATTCCGCAGAGACACAAACGCAAACCGTCGACAACGCCACCAAATAAATTCTTTCCTTAAAAAAATTTCAAACATTTACGTCAACAATATATAAAGAAATGATTATCGTCATCTCTGGACGCTTGCTTGTTATCGGATCATGAAAAGATCGTTCCAGCATGTAACCGGCGGTCAGTTTTGAAGAATTTTATTTCTTAAGGTTCGTTGACATTTTTATATATACATATGAGCGTACAACTCTTATTTTGATTATTATTTTAATTTTAATGTTTAAGAACCAATCAAAGCGCATTGTGATTCGAGGAATATAATGATAGTTCTATAGCGATTTTCTTAAGAAAATTCAAAAAAGAACTTGAAATAAATATTGCAAAAACAATTAATACAAAATGTTCAAAAAAAAAAAAAAAAAAAAAAAAAGAAAACAAAACTTTATATATAATAATAAACAATGATATTTTGTTAGAGTTTTTTTTTTCTTTTTTTAATTTTACCTCAAATAATTTCTAGCAAAAATGTTCATTTTCCTTAATTATCGTAAGCAAAAAGGTTTCGTTAAAATTAAAATAAATTTCTGTAAACACTGACAAAATATTTTATAAAAACAATTAATTTGCTTTAAGTAAATATTGTGTTAAATAAAACAATTTAGAAAAGTTTCAAAATTTTAAAGTTAGTTTATTAAAAGGAAAAAAGAAAACGAAATAATTGGAAAAAAAAAAGTCGCGTTATTTATTTATATTAGTTCACTTTGTTCGAACTTTCTTCATTTTTGGAGTCAAGGAAAAAACAAAAAGAAAACAAAAAATTTAAATAATTATAAGCGAAAAAAAAATTATAATAATAATTCAAAATTAAACTGGAATTTTCAAATATTATTGAAAAGAAAAAAAGTTCTTTACCTATACACAAAGAAAGTTCATTTTCGTACTTACCACCAAAGCACACTTACCACGCATAGTCTGCTTTAGCTAATTCATATCCAGCATCCATTCAAAAGGAGGCCTCAGAGTCCTTACAATTAGTGTAGGCTTTTAGCCGATTGTATTATGCCCGCGCTTTCATGTATCCGTCGGCTGCTGGTCGGCAAATAGTCTGCTTCTGAAATCCAACGACTTCGGAACATTAATCGTGACATTTTGCAAGCTGTCGCAAATACCTCATCTAGAGTAATAATATAGAAATAACGTACCACGAAATCTACTACGAAGACCTAAAATGGCCAAGAATCGGCAATTAAGCGAATTAGTGACTCGGCAACGGGCAAAGTGTTGTAAAAATTGCCAGAAATTTCGTGCAGGTGGTAAGTAGCGCACGATTGGCCTTAAGGCGAATTTATATATGTCTTACTCGTCTTATCTAATATTTTTTTTTCTTAAATCCAAGATTCGTTCTAATTATAATACAAATACACCTTAGAAAGAACATTGCATTGATTTTATTCCTAATTAAGAACTTGAGCTACAATCTCTCTGCATTTTACTCATTTATAATCTTTACTGTTCTCATCGAGTTTCATTTGTCATCCGTCAAATATCCTGTGTGTTAATTAAAAAAAACAATTAACAAAAAAAAAAAAAAAGAAACAAATTGTATTAGGGTCCATGTATGTGTTCGCAAAACATTTTACAACACAAAGTGCAAACCAAAGTTTGTTAAGTTTATGTAAAAATTTCTTTTTCTATCCGCAAAAGATTTCTTTTATTATTGTTATTATTATTATTATTATTATTATTATTTT
>CCAG010020501.1:0-61057 GCA_001077435.1 Glossina morsitans morsitans
TTGCCAAGCGGTTGCATGTTTGCTTTGGCTTAGGGGTTCATTTGCAATTTGGTTCTGCAATGATTGTGGGTGTGCGTCCGTGCTCGTTGTGTACATGCTTTTTTTTCTTCTTCTAATTCTGATTTCCTTATTATATATATATTTTCTCCTTATTTCTCCTTATGTACGTTATAATAGTTTTTAATATTAATTAACACAAGATTTACTTTTAAGAATCAATTGAATTCGATGGTTAATTTGTTTTAATAAATAAATGAAACTCAACAATCTACAATTACACTTAACATGTCGGCTTTAGCTGTCATATCCGCAAATATTTTTTTTCTTGTGTTTTATATACACTTCTTGCAAATAAATTCTACTGTTTTTTATCTGGACATATAAGCCACAAATCTTATTGGCTTAGTCCATCTTAACTCAACATCCAAAAAAAAAATAAATAAATAAATAAACGACGACCTTTGTCGTGTGACGTATTTACAGGTTTTTAAAAAAGTTTAATTCTCAAAACCTTTGATATGTTACATACATCCGCATGAACTTAATATGCCTTCAATAGCGAAGGATATAAAAAATGAGATAAGCTAAAACAAACCATAATCCGCAACACATTACGTCAAAATTTGTGCTCTTTACAACATCCATTGACGGATTTACAAACTTTGTTTTATATATTTATCAGTAGATCAGCGACCAGTCATTAATAAGCACAGAACCCTTACTGACCATCTTCATATTTAATGTATTAAAAAAAGTACCTTTCGAGAGATAATTCCAACTTCTTGCGAGGTAAAAAATCAAACTTTTTAAGGCTTGTATGGTTATGATATTCAGCTGCCGAATAGGCGAAGTCTAGCAATTAATAGTTAAATCAAGTCGACTGCCGTTTCTAACTTATATATTCACCAAAAGATAAAGTTTACATAAAAAAATTTTTTCTATGTGTAGATACATGTTTCAGTTGCCGAAGCTTTAATGTCCCATTATCCTTACAATCCCCTAACAAATCGCTTATCTCACAGGAATAAATGCAGATATCACGCCATTCTACAAATAATTGGTGGTTCAATGGCTTTGCTGGGAGCCTTGGGCAAAATTCGATCGACAGAGGTGCATTTTACAACGTGGCATGGTAAAATTGGTACGTAAATATGGTTTTTGGGAATTTGCTTTACTTTTTAGTTTTTCTTTTTTTTACTTAATAATGACTTAACATTTAGGTTTATCAGCGGCGTTTATGTGCTTTAGCAGTCTATGTGGTGGCTTCTTAAATTACTTCCAACCGAAATTCATACACAAAATTTACACTAAGGCTGAAGTGAAATGTCGTCACAATTTTTTTGGTATGATCACCTTCACATTGGGTATTGCTACCATTTTTTTGGGTTATTTTACGCAATTCTTTTCCAAATATGTCAATGAAAACGTAATACCAGCTTTTGTGCTAGCTACAGCATTAATGTACCTCATAACAATAATTGCGCCCCTTCAATCCTTTCGCAATAAACTTAAATATCGAAAAAAGTTCATCAACTAAGACATCTAACAAAAAAAAAAAAAAAATAAATAAATAAGAATTGAAAGTTGTCTTCTTCATCTTTTTACACTTAGTTGATTAGCCTTATAAAGGTTAATAATTTTCACAATTTTGTTCAAAAGTTAGCCGTTCATTTACTTCTTTGGACTTTAATTTTATTAACAAACGCGTTTTCTCCGCTTACATATAATACATAGTCATTATCACTTTCAACATCTCTGCCCAAAAATTGCGTCCATGCCTCGCCCCATTGCTTCTTTACCTAAAGTTTTCGCTGCCGACTTCATCGTAGTATCCTAAGCAATAAATATTACCATTTATTAACGTTAGTAAGAAATAATTGTAACATCAATATTTCACTTAATTACGGCTTACAGCTGTTTTTATTGCTTTATCTTTAACTACTTTTCCACCTGTTGGCTTTTTGCTTAAAGCCTGTCCCGCGAAAAGGATCAGACTTACTAACAAATATATTACAAAATTGTTGATTTTCATATTTCTGACTACCGGCAGAATTTAGCAAAAACGCAATTTATAGGAAATTGCTTATGTTTTCGCTTAACGGCAAACCACAGAATCGTGCCAAGTTATTGTGGTTAATTATGAATCAAAACGGACCGAATCATAAGATATTTATATACATAACCATATTTATAATTGAATGATAAGCAATTGTGTTAGAATTGCTCTTTGGGTTTAATATTCCAATCATTTTCTCGTTAAATATATATGGTAACTTCTTTTTTGCTCTTTGCCCACGTTTACTTATGACAATTTTTTTTTGTCCATTTGCGTCTCTTCCCTATTGTGAACATCCAGGGGGCAGAATACATCTATTATTTAAGTTTAGAAATTTCAATATCCTAAATTTCCTATCTTCCTTTTTACAACTGGGGAAATTCTATAAAAAAGAGATTAAAATTGTCCGCTTACACAAAACATCGGAAGTAAATTAACGTATGAACTTTTGTTAAATATACGTGTAACGTGTACGAGTTGATTGAGAAAATTCAAAAAATGTGGTTCTACTTGCGATACAAGCAAATTCTCTCAACTCGGACAGATACTTGCTTAAGATAAAAAATATTCTCTCAAATAAGACAATGCGAATCTATAAACTTGTCAACTCTACAAGATAAGTTATTTTATTTTACTTGTTTATGTCCTTTGATGGTTCCAGAAGGCCTAATGACACTTCAAACTTTTCTGCTAAATTTTTTCAACTAAACTTCAATTCTATTAATTTTAAACTTTCCTCCTCTTATCCTTACCAAACAAATGATCATTTACGAATTCTTAGGATAATTGTCACTAACGGTAAGCTGCTACAAGATCTAATTTCATTGAAGTACAATTATCTACCATCCTATTGAATACACCTTTCTTTGAAATTAGTACATTTTCTGTTTGCTGGAGTATTAGTTTCACGCACTAATATTAAAAAATCAGTAATAAACGTCTTGTTGAACATTCCACAACTTTTTGTATAGCGCAAACTATTTGAGCACCACGTGACTTTTCGGAGTGACCACGCAGTCCCTCATTTTTGTCAATGCGAATTTATAAAAGGGAACCACTATTACTAACTTTCTTGAATTCTTTCTCCTTCATCTTTAACTAATTGGTTATTCTCTTACCTTTATGGTACGTCGTTTAAGATAATCTTCAATCCGTTCTAATGTGACGATATCATCATCAAATCAGTCATCTAGGACTTGTTTTGTTTGTCCTACAGAGTAATAATCTCTCACCCATAAGTAAATCACCATATATCTTAATCTAAACTAATGACGTCAAAGTATTCTTCTACTTTAACTGAGAACATTGCTGACGTAGGTAATATAATCCTATGATACTCATTTATTCCTATTATTATCCGAAGCTTTACTCTCGCTCAAGAAACATAGGTTTATATCTAAGAATTTCCTCTTAGGTAAATACGATCTTAGATCTTATTTAATGAAAAAAATTGCAATGTTGCCATCCGTGATTCGAGGAACTTTCTTTTTATTAAATCTAGCCAATAGAGATTACGTTACTTATCTTTTTTTATCAGATTCCTTATGTACTCGTTTTACCCTACCCACCAAAAAAGAATGTGTAGGAGTGTATTCATTATGTTTCAGAGACGCCATAAAGCACATATGTTCTTGGTCAGCATCAAACTTTTACACGTACATTCTATATATGGGCTATAAGTTGATAAAAGTTATCAATCTTTGGAATTCATATGTAAACCGATTCAAATACAGGTGACTTGCTCTAGTTACTCTTCAAGAGATAAATCTTAGTTTGTAACCTTTTGCTTGTTATCAAGGCGCTGTTGTATGTGAATTCTAGAAAATAATTGTTTATTAAGACAGATTAATTTAGTTCGTGAAACCCCTTTCGATAGCGTAAGAATTTTTCACTATTCTCGGGAAAATTTAACTAAGATTTAAGATTTCCGTGAAGTTCTCTTCCTATTCAGTCTGCGAAACAATTTTGCGCCTTCCTTTTGCTTCTCCTTCGTTGTCATTAGAAACTATGGATACATTTCGGTAGAATGGAATGAAATTAACAAATATCTATTTAATCGTAATTCTCACGCGGGAATTCTCACGGAGAGGATTACTGTTGAATATTGTATTGCAAGTTCACGGATTATTTTCCTGCTTATTTCCCTAGTAATGTCTGAAAATAGGCGGGTTTGAATGACACACTAAGCAAAATAGTTTAACAAAAAATTAAAAAATCTGTCAGGGTTTAATAAATAAGTTCACTTATACACACTTGAATTGACTTAAGATTCTGATTCCAGTCTCATATGAACCGACATAAAATGTATGCTTGTTGCAAGAGGTCTGTCGTTTTCTCTCGAATGTTTTAATGTGTTTATACATATTTATTTGCGCATCTATCCGTATCTTAAAATTATGGCTGCAATTTCAAAAATTTGTTAAAATTGGTTAGCCAAATTTTTAAAGCCCTTCGCAAGTATTAAAAATGTAAATGTTAAAAATATCATCCTCTTATTTCTGCTTATAATTTTTCCTAGATTTGAAAAGTGGTTGTTGGGTATTTAGAGTAGGGCTGACCACTCCATAAGGACGACTTTTATGAAAAATTGCTTAAGCTTAATGAAAGATAAGTTTGATATTTATTCACATCAACTGTAGTTTACAACCATAATTCGATTATGCTTAAAGCCAAAATTTCTGTTTTATAATGAATGTTTATCTCTGTTGGCGCTAATAACAACTGCACGATATGTCTCATATTAATTATTTTGTCTCCGCTGCTCCCTCTCATCGACAAGGTTCGATCCCTGCTTAATACCTTCTTTAGCGGCTGTCTTGGCGGCTTTTCCCTGCAATTTGATTTCCCAAGAAAAAGATTTTATAAAATAATATTTACATCAGTTCCGTTCTTGTTCTCACAGTGACTTTCCCGAATGCTTTGCCAAGCCCCCCTTTAGCCTGTCCCTGATCAGCGAACAGAACAAGTGCGACCAATGCAATTGTTAATATGTAATAGAGTTTCATGTTAATATTTTTATTCGCTTAAAACTGAAGAATGATTATGAAAATATTTTAACATTCATCGCCTTTATATGGTAATTGTGTTCTAATTTTAATCCCACTATAAATAACTCGTATATTTTGAAAGTGATTAAGGAAGACGATGAGTGGCTAAGTGAGTAATAGGTTTGCGTTGAAATGTTGGATTTCGTAAAGTCTCCATATATTAAACACGGGGATGGGAAATACCGTTAAGCCAACTTAGTCACTCTGTCCGCTGCACGTCGGCTATTAACTATCGTCCGCATTTAAAAATTAAAACAGAAAGCTGAAGTGTGTTTTTTGTTTATAGACTCAGAGCATACAAATTTTAATACGTTTTCGCGAGTAGATTAGAAATATCGATACAAAGATTGATACAAACGTGCAAAAGAGTTGCGGCAAACTATATATATGGAAATGCAATTACCCTGGAAACATCTTACAACAACATTGCTTCTAGTTACTTCAAGCTTGTTTTTATTTGAGAAAATCGATCGTCAATGTCGAAATTCGCCAAATCTTTGAGAAGGCCTAGTTTTATTAGATTTTTAATAAACTTCAGAACATTTCCAGCAGTGCACAGAGTCTTTGTACGCCAAACGAAACAATGCGGTGACAGGCAAAATCTAGGATTTGGTAGCACATGAAGTATTTCCGAAAAGATTGTTGTGACACATCGCAAAATATTTGAACATTAACTTTAGAAAGACTCAATTTACCGGCAAAGATTACTAGTAGTCGCCTCAGTTCGTTTTCCAAAGCTGATGTCCTGGGATGGTTAACGTAATCAGTCGTTTAAATCTTGTGTAATGTTGAGAGCGCACCAGTTGTTACGTTGTCAAAATCGCAGATATACATAATCCTGCTGGTAAATTGAATACCTTAATCTAAATAATGATCTTGTCGTAGGAATCGAAAAAATTGAAATTTAAAAATTTTTTCTAGAATTACTTTTTTGCAAACAAATTCAAAATGTAAATAAATAATAAATCATATAGAAAGCAAAATATTTAAAAAGCAAAAATATATTTGTAATTTATTTAGAGACCTCTTTTAACTTTTACGCTAATGTGCCGCATAGTCAAGTAGTTAAGAAGCGCAACTATCAAGTCGGCGTATTCAGTTTCAGTTCCGAGTGAAACAGAGTATACTTTAGTTGGTGTCTAGCCGTAGCTATGGTGAGTATTGGTCGGTAAAATCATAACATTGATCGACCGGGCACGTACCTAAGTACACCTTTTGCTTGGAAATCATCAACAAATCATAATAATCAATGTGGACCCTCTTAACATCATACAATTTTTTCTGACTATTAGACAAAGAACTGTTCATGATAGAAATCTGTTTTATGACCTTCTTTCTCTCCTAGGATGTAAAGAAAAAAGCGTAAGAATAACAACTTCCGGTACTGAAAGCGAAAGTTGGTGCATTAATAGCTTAGGTTTTGCTTATACTCAGCTTATTATAGAGAAACCGCCGTGAAATTTGGTTTTAACGAGGGCGCATCGGTCGTTATAAAGTCGTGTCAAGTTATTACTTACACTCAAGCCAATTAAATTTACTTATTTAACTACATGTGAAGAAGAAGAAGTCTATAAATATCTCTTAAAACAAATAAGAGAAAAAAAAGAAAAGAAGAAAGTACCTACAGATCTGACATAGAGGCATTTCTGCAGACGATGTCAATCCACGTTAGAAGTGTACCAGTAAACTGAGGCAAACATGCAAAACGACCCTTGGTAACCGATAGTAACAAACATATACAATTTATTAGCAGATCATATGAATCATTGAATGATCAAAAATAGACTTACAACGATGTTAAAGTATACTCCTTTCAATTACATTTTTCACCCCAAATAGACTTTGCTTAGACATTTATACTGCTTTCACTATTCCCTCAAACAGGAAACACGTGGACTTCCTTTGTACTTTTCTTTGCGACATAGAACAGGAAACGTATGCTTTTGTAGACTTTGCTTACCTATAAATACGCGCCATTATTTGTATTTATATCGTGAAATAATTGATTTTTTATGAAAAATAAGGAAATCTTAGCGCAACTTGCTCATAAATAGCTTATTTTCGCGTAAGATTCGCGTTCAGAATACTATTAAAATATGGTAATTGAAATTTGTGTGTCGAATATACATAGGCAGGATTCGTTAGGACAATTTGCGCATAGGCTCTTCGAGCAGTTTGAAAAAAATGGTTATCTGTTGTTTGGGAAAATTGGAAACTTAACCGTTGCATTAGACGGCGATCTCCTCTCCAGAACATGACAAAAACCGAACGCGAAAGGCAAATTAACGAATCATCCACAATATAATTCTGTTGTACGATCTTCTTCCTCGCACAGCATATAAAGAAAAAAGCGTGGGAATAACGACCTTCGGTAGCGAAAGTCTATGTTTTGAATATATCTGATTATCGAAAAGCTGCCGTGAAATTTGCTTTTAACGTGCGCGTATCGACCCTTATCAATTCATACCAATCTTTTTTAGTTACAGTCATGGCAATTTATATATTTACGTATAAAATTCAACAGCCTTGAGTAGTATAGGAGTCCTAAAATAAATGTTTAGCAAAACATTTGGGCTGGGCATTTATAAAAGAGAGTAAATATAAAAAACGAAGAAACGAAATTCATGTATAATTAAATAAATAAGAGCAAAAAGCAAGAGAAGAAAGCATCTTCAGATGTGGCATAGAGACAAACCCGCAGGCGATGTCGACCCGCACTGGAACGGTATCAATAAACCGACGCAAAACATACAAAAAGCTTGGTAACCGAAAATGGCAAATATATAAAATTTATAATCGGATCATATGACACATTAAATGAAAAAAAATAGAGAGATAACGTTGTCAACGCATGCTTCTTTCAATTATGTATTTCACCCAAAGTTAGAGATTCCCGAGTAAATAAAGCGCAAGCATCTTTTCTCTACCTAAAATTAGATAAATGTAGAAAGTACTTTGCCTAGATTTACAAATTTTTCACTATTCCTTCAAACAGGAAAGGTATGGGGTTCTTCTCTATTTTTGTTAACTTCGTATAGAAAACTGCTCGTACGCTTTTGCCGGCTTCGCACATCTATAAGTGGGCGTCTCTATTTATATTTATAGCATGAAATAATTGATTATTTATGAAATAACTACAAAAGAATAACGAAATGTTAATATCACTTGACTGTATATAGGGTACGTACAAGATCCACAGTACCTTTAATTCGCAATACTATTAAAATGTAATAATTGAATTTTTTTCACCGAATACACATACACTGCATTAATCAGGGCAATCTACGCGTGGACTCTTCAAGCAGTTCGAAAAAACTATTTATCCTTTGTTTGGGGAAATTGACGGCAAAAAAAATAACCTTCGCTCTAGAAGATCAAATTGGTAGATCACCCATGATGTAGTTCTCTTTTGGAATAATAAAGCGCATGTGCAACGATTTTCGACGCCGAAGCAAGAGGTTGGTACTTTGATAACCAATGCTTCGAATATATTTGATTCGCTATGGAAAAGCTGCTAGGAAACCTAGTTTTCACGCGCAAATAAGTACCGATCCTTATCAATTCGTGCCAAGCATTTAGTTACACTTAAAGCAATTTATTTGTTTACTTAGTTTTTCGATTGACGAATGGAGTGATATTGGTCTCTTGAAATAAATCTTACAATAAACATTTAGAGTTAACTTTTATAAAGTATACGATGTAAACACCAAAATGATAAAACAAGCAAATAAGAGAAAAAGAAAAAGGTATCTACAGATCTGTTACAGAAGCACGTTCGCAATAAATGTGGATGTGAGCTGGGAGTGTGCTAATAAACCGACGTAACCATGCAAAAAGCTTGGGAATCAATAATAGTAAACATTTTAAGTTTTTCAGCGAATCGTATGAAGCATTAAGGAATAAAAATTAGAGCAAGTACGACATCAAAGTGTATTGCTTTCGATTATATTTTTGCACTCTAAGTTACTAATTTCTGAGAAGATAAATTGTCTTCCCAGAACATAATGACAGATGCGAAGGGAATTTTGCATAATTATTCCTTTAACCATTCTTTAGAACAGAAAACTTCGCGTATCGATAAATGAACGCTACCATGTGCATTTGTAACTGATTGTTTTTGAAATAACTAATAAGGGGTAATGAAATTTTAGTCCTATTCGACTAGGTAGGGTACTTTCCCGCATACTCGACATCGTCTCTAACTCATGATACCATTAAAATGTAATAATTAAAATTTTTAAATCGAAAGTACATCTGCGGCGTTCATTATTAAAAATGAGTTTTAAAACATTATTTTCACTGATACAAGAATAGGAGGCTATAAAAATGGAAGAGAATTTTATTTCGTAGTTCATTAAAAATTCTTTTTACATCGAAAAGGTTCAAAGTCATGGCAAATAGTCAAATCCCAATAGCAGTTTTCATAGTTGTATTATTAGGTGCACACGAAGTCAAAGGATTTTCCACGGTAAGCAGTATTAAACTAATTATTCTTTTATTTATTTACATGAGAAATTTAAATTAAAGTGGTCTTCGAAGAGTACAATCACTTCCTTTCAAATTGGAATATTTATGAGCAGTATGAATTATTACTGCTATGCAATAAAATCGTCTAGGGAAGAGAATGTTGTTGGAGAAGAAGAAGTTTTGGAAAAGAAAGTTGATGCGGAAATAACAGCGGGAAATGAAAAAGTTCAGAACACGAACGCAACTCATGTGAGCAATGTAAACAAAACTATCAATTCTGTCGAAAATTCCGCTAAATTTTCGAATGTGGTAACGACAGATATAAAGGGAAACAAGGTGGAAAATGTTGCAAAAAGATCTTTACTTGATCCCAAATTCAAAAGCGTTATTACCAATTCGGACTCGAAAGCCACGAAAAGAACAGTTCAAAACTCAAAATTATTCAGAAGATAGAACAGCATGTATGTTTTTAATAAATAATTTCGAATTATATTTGCAAGCTTACACGTTTTTATTTTGCAAATCCCAACACTGCACACAGTACACAATAATATTTGCCAAGAGACTTTGAGGCTCTTTGTCTTGGTTTCTGTTGTTGTTATCTTTTTTATAACGATCGTAAAGTTTTTCTTAGAACCATACCTTTAATTTTCCATTTTTACGCACTATACTACTTTTGATATAGGGTGGATTAAGTTTATGTATGTAATACCCAGAAGCACTTAACATAGTACCCACATTTTTCTGAATTGATTTAAATACGTCTTTGTACGCCTGATGACCGAGTCATACAGGTCGTAATTTTTGAGAAATTCGACATACTGACATGTTTTGGACTAGGTGGAGGCCGTATTAAAAACAATTTGGATCAGACCATGTTTGCGATCACCTCCAATATAACAATAGTAATTTGATATAGAAGTTAATTGTATCACATCTGGATTATATATATTTCGGAGTCCACCCAGTAAAAGCTAAACTTTTCTATGGCAACAGAGCCTACTTTAGACGAATAATAAATGATAAGCGCGTTGACAACCAGACTAATTTGTTAAAATTTAGACCCCATGACTTTACGTTTCGGGTCCTTTCCCACATAAGTGCTCCATAAAAAGTATGCGTTAAGATAGAGACAAAGTATTATTATTGGTATTTGATCATGAAAATAAGTGAAGAATTGCATTAGGCGAAGTAGTATAGGATATTTAAGGGTTGTCCTTGCCTGGCTATATAAAAAAATACCTCACATTATCTTCATCCCAAAACACGAAAGCTTATATCTTGCTCATATAAACCTTATAAGGAAAGAGCTCCGATAAACAAACCTACATATTTCACCACATCTTAAGATACTAGAAACTAGACTACATTTATTTACTTTATCTACTTATACATGAAGCTCAACTAAAAGAAATTGATAGTCGAGTTCAATTGACTCTTAAAGTAAATCTTATATTAATTAATATTAAAGCCTAGTATAAGTATATGTATATGTATAAGTATAATATATATAAATATATAAAACAAATAAGAAGGGAAAAAAAGCATGTAACCAGTACAGCACCAAATTGCAAATTAACCCCTAAGCCATCGCAAACGTGCATAAGCTTGGCAACCGATAACAGTTAACAACAATTAATTTTCGGATCATAATGACTTAAGGTTAAAAGTTTGTTTAAATACGACGTAGGTAAATCGCGCGTATTAAGCAGTGTTGTTTTAATGAACTTTAAAGACTCCGATAATGATAATAAGTAATAGACGTCATTTAGGTTTCTGCAAATAACTCTGAGCGGGTTAAACAGCTCATTATTACATTTACATTAACTAAGCTTAATCAAGATAAAGTGACTAGAGAAGCGGTTAGGGACATTAAAGCTTAACTCACCAAGTAATGCATGCCAGTCTATAGTACCATTTATTGTTTTGATTACGAAGGAAACGCCATGAATAAATCTACGTTTCTCAAGTGACGGTAAGGATAACAGGAGCAAACAGTTTTAATAGGGGAGAAGAGAGGCAAGCGGGTCTCAACCTAAATTCCTTAGGGCAAACAGCGAAAATTTCTTTTGAACAGATTCAATTGAATCTATAGGAAGGAGACCACACAACAGAGGCATACTCAAGTATTGATCTAACCAAACACATATACAGCCTTTTCGTAATGTAAGGATCATCGAACTCTTTGGACTACGTCTTTATCAAAACAAGCGCACACCTAGTTTTGCTTAACGGGAGCTCAATATGCAAGTTAAAACGTAACGTATGGTCAAATAGAACGTCTAAATCTGTGAACGAATCGACGTCGTCCAACTTGTGCGAATCAATGAAATACTGAGTAATGAATGACTTCATTGTTGAGAAAGAAAGCTTCTTACATTTATTTAGATTTAGTTTCAGAAGATTGATCGAGCACCATGCAACCAAATTATTCAAGTCACTTTGAAGCTGACGTGATTGCGATTCCACGGAGAAGGAAGGAAACAGTTTCACATCATCAGCATAAAGTAAGATCTGGAAGGAATTAATCACCGATGGGAGATCATTAACGTGTAAACTACATAAAATGGGGCCAGGTGTTATGGGGAATTCATCCGAGGTGATGAAGTCAAACAAAACCCTGAATGATCTATTGTGCAGATAAGAGCTTGTTCATTTCACTAAATGGAAAGGGAAGCCAGAGGCTTGGAGTTTAGAGATAATTAAGTTATGGTTAACCAAATCAAACGCTTTGCTTAAATCAGTGTATATTACATCCGTGCGAGAGCCACTAGAAAAAGCCTTGAAAACATGACAAGTAAACTCTACCAAATTGGTGACCGTAGATCTTTCTTTCCGAAAGCCATGCTGGTGTGGAGAACTATACGAATTAATGGCAAAGACCAAATGCTGAGTCACAATTCGCTCAAACAGCTTAGGCAAGACACTGAACTTGGCTATGCCCCCGTAGATCTCAACAAGTTGTCTACTTCCACTTTTGTGAATAGAAATAAGGAAAGTACTCTTCCAACACAAAGGCAAAACATTTAAATACAAGGACTGGTTGAAAATCTTTGAAAAAAGCTCTACCCCTCTGAAACGTCATTTTCTGAAATGACCAAATTAGGAATTGAGACCGAATTTGTTATCAGATATGGGTAGTTTACAGTCAAATCAAAGTTAGTAGTCAAAAAATGTCGTCGAAAGTATTCAGCAAAGGAATTGAGGTTTCAATATGAGTTAACAAATTTCAAGAAGTATTTAGGATTAGCAAACAATGAGGATTTTATAAACTGAAGCTATTTGCAATAATATTGGTGGTTAAAGAAATTCCAGTTGAGATGTAGAGCATAATATGTTGCAGATGAGATTTTAGCAGTAAAATATTGATTTCATGGAAATCGTTGTATTTATTTGAAAAAGTTGGATTTGGAACGTTACAGCAGCTCAACGAACCATCATGCTTGTAATAAAAGGAAATACACAAACTAAAAGGTGGACAATGATTTACACTAATCTCGTGAAAATTGATGAAGCAAAGATCAAGCAGTCCACCATTACAGTTAGGATTGCGGTTGTATTGAACTAAAATTATGATCAAATAATTCATTAAAAAACACAACAGCTCTATCAGATGTTGAAGCAGGAATCAAACAGCCAGAATTATCACTGTAACACGAAGTGACTTGAGGCAAATTGAAGTCACTCAACACAATGACAAAATCAGTAGATTTAGATTGCTTGGCCACTTCAAAAATGAGGACGGCCTGTTTCTTATATATCTAGATATCCGAATTTGGGGGGAATGTAGAAGCAGGTTACATATAACTATTTATTAGGAATTTTCGCTCGAATGGCGATAAATCCAACGTCGGGAGTAGTGCGAGATTCAATTGAATAGGGCGGCACTGCCGCGGATATGGCAATCGAAACACCACCACCATTGCGATACAGTCGATCATTTCTGAAAACCTGAAACGAATTGTGGAAAAGTTCCAACGAATGTAGATCAAGCTTTAACCAAGTTTTAGTGAAGAGCAAAACAGGAAAAACTCCGTGCCCACTGGCTTAAGGAAACTAGAAAAAATTTTTGAATTTACGCCCCTAACATTTTGATAAATGAGATATAATGAGCCTGAAGAAACATTTAGTTTTTTGAAGGCGACAGGACCGCATTAATATTACGGGGTCGATCGCGAGGGATAAATTCCTTAATTAAGGGTCCAACTGGCCACAATGGCTTATTTACCAACATATCAATGTCTTCAGTCGGAACTAGCATTTTAAAAGACGGAATTACTCAAGATTGGAAAGGAGTCAATTTGAAAATACTAAAATACTGACTTTCGCCGCCAGATAACTTTTCATGTTATGCACAGATGTTTCAGGTGCCAATCTTGACACGAATATTGCCTTTCTGGGAGAAACTGCCGTCAAGAAAATGTCATTACTACTACGAACAGTAGGGTTCACGGCTGGGTTGTTTTGAGTTGGGGAGAATATAGAAGGGGTAACCACACTTGCACGAGCAGGTTGTGCAACATGCCCAGTTTGGTGACCAGCGTTCACGCTCGAACAACCAGTGGGAGAGAGTGATTTATTTTGCTCTTTATTAGTTTTAGGCAATGACGCCTGAGTAGAGTGAGCGAAGCCACTAGGAGCAGATACCCTTGCCACCTCAGCATAACTCAAACCAGAAGGACTTCCTGGCTTATTTGTAACTTTTTTATTACCGACCGACTTAGCGATATCAGAAACACTGACGTTCTTTGTGAACATTGAGGAAGCACTAAATTGTCCCAAGCTAATTGTCAGATTTAGGAGGCATCAGAGGTGACGTACCACACGCTACGCTACGAGTTGTAATTTTGAAAGCTGGGGAAAAAGGTGATTGCTCAATAAAACGACACTCATCAAATCTAGTCTTAATTACCTCAAACTTATTACACAAGGAGCCGAGACTTTTGCTCAATTCAGAGAAACCATTTCTCGTCTCCGCGAAGAGTTTGTAAAAATCGATGTCCCACTTCCTACTGTCAGGACATGACCATCGCAAGCCTTTTGAGGGATCAATGACTGCATCAGCAGCACGGCCGATAATACCGGCACACTTTGCATGGCAAAAACGATCACAAAGCCAACACGAGATGAACCGTTCAGATTCAGAGCCGGTTTTCGTACGACATGGTGTATATAAACAATCCATGTCGAGTCAAAAACGACAGAAATGGATTATGAAGAAATAAAAAAGGAAGAAATGCAAAAATAATCCACAACACAAAAATTGTCAATAGAGCGAAAGCGAAATAAAAACTGCGAACACCAAAAAAAGAAGAGAAAAAAAAAACAACAAAAATAAAAAAAAAGAGAGACTTATAGCAGAGCTGAATTTTTGATTGCAAAAACCAAATGAATTAACGCGCAAAGACAGTAGAGTACCTTTACTTTAAATTCGCTCACTTTATTCTTAAAGTATTTTATAAATTTAGATACAATAAAGCTAAATAGCCAAGATATTCAAAAATAAATTAAAATATTAATTGCAGAAAATATCAAGACGACTACACCGCGCGCGTAGAGTTTCCAAACTTGATAAACGCCTTGACGTAGATCTTATTTGAATTGTACGCATTTATTTATTTGCTATGCCAAAATATTTCTCGCCGATTTTTGCAAAGAAATATTAAAAATTATTACGCAGCTAAGTTCTCATGCTCTAGTGGAAATAAGCCTAAAGGTGTCTCAATCTCACAATATGTCATATGTCAATCATGCTTTAACAATTTGGGGCAGCATCAACGTTTCCCAGCACAACGACTAATTTCGAACGACCTTGGCGACAAAGATCATATATACATATATATATATACGTTCTGTGAATGTAATCAGCATTAAAATGGAAACAACAGAGTTTATAAAAATCAAAAAATTTGGCAAAGAGTAGAAAACTCTCGCAAAACTCAGACAGCACTTGACTTGGTCTGTACAACTTAGTAATATTCAAACATATTCCTGCTTTTAAGGAATATTTCAAGCTCTCCTTTCGTCAATTACGTCTACACATGCTCCAAAATCTATCATTTCTTCGCGATAAAGACGCTTACAAAGTAATATTTTAACGATTTTTAGCAGATAGATAAATATTGATAGGATTTTGAATTCTTGACTACAGCTTTGTAGGAAACCTCATGTTGGCATTTACTGTGCTTAAAATGATATTTATTGGGTTACCATCAAATGTATATCGTGTTAGAGCACTGTTCGTAAAATTCTATATGAGATATTTTATTGCAGTGAGATTAAAGGCCGGAAGATATTGAATACAGAATGACAATTATTCCTACTTTTTCAGTGCATTAAATTTGGGGACTGATGTTATATATTTGATGATCTTAGATATTGCTGAGGGCCTTCACCCTTACAAATACTTTGGAAACACTTGAAACCATTAAACATCCTACACTACGTTGATTAATAAAGTTATTCCTAAAACAACTTGTCAGAATAAGGGTCTAAAAAGTGGTTCGATCAGAGCCGTTTTTAATGGCATTGGTGCTTGGGCCAAAACAAGGTGGTTCATCAAAATATCATAAAAATTGCGATCTACAATGTGAAGAAAATAGTATAAGACAGAAACATGTGCAGATCGAGGGACAAGTTTAGGTGGACATAAAAAAGGACAATTTTTTTAAAATTGTTGGGGGTAAGAATGTGTATCACGGCTATTGGCGCACTATCTTCAGTTTTCAAAGAGCTTTACCAAATCCTTTACACCGCCTATATTCAACCAAAATTAAAATGCGACCCAATGTGTTGGCGCCTCGAAATCTTCTTTGCTTGACCGCATACAGCGAAAGGCTTAGGTGCTCATTGGCGACGAAAGGATGTGTAAAACCCTCGATAACCAAGAGCGTCGGCGTAAAGTGGGTTGTATGCTTATTTAGTTATGGAGTTTCCTACATACCACACGCCACACTTCCGCGACGAGTTGCCCTCTAATTGCATTGCACGTCTGTGGAGCAGCCTACCACCATTGGTTTTTCGCAACGTGCCCGACACCTTCACTCTGAAATCGAACGTATTGAAAGGCTATTCCCTCGTTCTCTCCCTCTTTACCAATAAATCGTCCTAGCTACATTGCGCCTGCATGTGCAGGGGATATATCTTGTCTAACTGGTCGTACACAAAAATAAAAATTAATCTCCGAAATGACCCCTCATCCCAATAGGGGTACAAATTAATTTTATCACCTGATGTGCTATGTATAAATTTTTCTGCAGAGGATGAGGCGACAGGACGAACTATCATTCCACTAGTAGACTAGTAGCTTCTACCGCACTCTCCATATTTTCCAGACGTAGCACCGTCGGACTACCATCTGTTCAGGTCACTGGAGCATTCGTTATGAAATAAAAATTTTAATTTCTTATCTGATGTCCAAACGCACCTTGAGTTATATTATTTTCAAGAGCGGGGTTGAACTTTTGCAGGAACGATGGCAACAAGTCATCGCAAACGACGGTGATTATATAAACGATTAAAAAATAAAAATGTCATTTCAAAAAAACATTTTGTCTATGAATGCAAAATAATTGATTACCTAATATAGAAACAACATTTTTTACTCCGTGCATAGGAAACAGCGAATAGTTTCGAGCCAAAGACGGCTCCAAAAGAAATATGAAATCACAATCTTTTGTCCTGCCCCTTTTACTTGTCGAACCTTCTAGAATGAGAGCAAGAGTTGGGAAGGGGGTACACTTACGCTTGCTTTGCTTTGTTTTCATAATGTATGTAACACCCAAGAGAAAACTTCAGAGACCCTGTATAGAATATACATTCTTGATTAGCGTGAAATTCTGAATTGATTAAGCCCCGTGTCTGTGTAAAAGAAACTCATTATTTTTTCGGTAGGTGATTGTAGTGATGAAAATTTTGGAAATTTTTGTAGATCTATCTGCTGTAGTCTATGAATAAGAAATAAAAATTCAATTTTTTAGTCCCTTTAAAAACCAGAAGTGCTCGCGCTTTACGCAGTGCTATAAGAGTGTCCTTCAACTGATTGGGCTTGCTCTCAATACACACCTGCGCGCAACAAATTCCAATGTTTTTGTCAAATTTGAAATCGATTGCTTCATTTTTGCGGCCAAGAGTATTTTACAACAGACGGTCAAGTTTAAATCAAATCAGAATTTACGCTGATCAAGAATATATATACTTTGCAGGGTGTCTGAAGCTCCTTCTGGATGTTCCCTTCGGTAATGGGTGAAGACAATAAAGACAATAAAATAAGCCATTAAAAATTGGCAAATTTATGGACAATTCTTGATATAGTTCCATTTCGCGACTTCACGGTTCCTTCTTACTCTTATATGTGAATAATAAATAATTCGTTATGAAAAGCTAGTATGCAATTTAGCTGTAACGTGTATCGATCGTTATCAATTTATGTCAAGTTTTTAGTTACAATGAAGGCAATCAAAGCGTTTTGCACCCTAAGTTAAACAAAAGGGACATAGTTTAATTTTGTAAGTGTTCGACTATCCCTTAGAACAGATCTGGTATGGATTTTTTTCTACATGCTTGTAACCGTATTTGTAGCGTGAAATATACAATTATTTGTTAAATAGCTGCTAAAGAGTAGCATTACTTCATCGCAAAAGATACCCAGCGTCTGTAATTCATAATATCACTAGAATTGAAATACCACTAAAATGTAATAATTGAAATTTTTACATGGAAAGCACGCATTCGTCGCACTCATTAAAAGAAATGATTATTGAAGCATTACTTCCATAAATAGGCTATAAAAATGGGAAGGAGTTTTCTTTTTCCAGTTTATTAGAACTTCTTTTTACAACGAAAGCGTTCGAAGTCATGGTAAACTATCAAGTTCAAGTTGTAGTTTTTTTAGCTGCATTACTAGGTGCACACGAAGTTAAAGGACTTTCTATGGTACGCAATATTAAAGAAATTATCCTTTTGCTTACTTACATATGTTTTAATTAAAGTCGTCTTCGGAAACTGCGATCACTACTCTTCATATTGGAATTTTTTTAAGTGGTCTAAATTATTATTGCCAAGCAATAAGATCAGCAAGGCAGGAGAATGCTGTTGAAGACGAAACAATTGCTAATAAAAGCACTATTATGGAAATGGAAAAAGACAATGAAAAAATTTCAAAAATTAATACCGATTACAGTAGCAATTTAACGGCCAATGTAAATGCTGTCGAAACGTCGCTTAGATCTTCAAAAGTAGAGAAAGCAGATATAGACAAGCAAGAAAAACAAAAAGTTGAGAAAAATGAATCAATCGGTAAAGATGCTAGGTCGAGCATTACAAACTTGGCCTTAACCGCCAAGAAGAAAACAGTTAGAAGTTCGAAAGAACTGAGAACATACAAATAGTAATAGGAAATAAAACTAAAGTGTTTGTATTCAATAAATTACTTCATGTAATATATATAAGCTGATGAATTTCTATTTTGTACATTCCAAAATTGCTATAAGTACCAAAAACTTTAAAAGAAAAGAGTACTTTACAAAAAACTTAAATTTCAATTATTTAATTTTCATCAGATCACTTTTAATAAGTCAATACGTCACGGACAGTCAATACGGATTTTAGACAGAGGGAGGACCAGAAACAAGTATTTGAAAGAATTGCAAACGAAAACATCTCTACCGGCGCAGGTAATTTATTCCAAAGTCGAGCGATGCAGTTAAAAAACGGCGAGTCCCGAAAATGTGTTGTGCAATATACGGCTAACTTCAGGACGAATGGTCGAAAACACCGAGAAAGCCCGGTAGACCTATTAAAGGACTCGATTCGCCTTTAGAGCTCTTTTGCTCACCCAGTCAACTTATACATAAGCCCAACACAGCCCTTGTTACACCGATGTTCAAAGGTATCGTAGGGCTAAGCTTTTTCATACTTAAGTCCTTCCATGCACGCAGTCGAGAGTCTGGAGACAAGATCTGTAAGCTCTTGCCAACAAATGCCAATGCACTCTTATCCTTGTAGGATATAGGTTCTGTAAATAGTCCTCACAATTGCTGCGGTGAAGTATTTTTTGCGTGGCTTTAGACAACTTAGTTCCCTAATTACTTACGGAACGGAAAGTGGACAACAACTGGTTTGACTTTGCCGCATCAACAAAGAGTCCATATTTGGGTATCGTCATAAGAATGAAAGCACCGGTCGAACAAGGTTAGGTATTGAAACCCGGAAGAAGTTTCAAAAACAGCAATGGCTATTGATAGTAACAGGGTGGGACATTCCAGACTAAAAATTCAAACAAGTTTTGAGTCAGTTACGCTGTATGGGGCAGAATTTAACGATATCTCGGCTCTATGGCTCATTGCACCCCTTTCTGGTCTTAATTTTGTCAGTTGCCGTTGGTAGTTTTCCGTTGTGATAAGTTCATTTGGTTGGAATAAACCACAATCACTTTTAGCTGAGTTAATATAAGGGATAATAAAACATCATAGTTGCATTTACTTCAAGACGAATCTTCAAATCAGTGTAAAATAGTTTCTTAGATGTGGACGTGTCAGTGCGATTTTCATAAGCATCCGTTTAAGTTTTAGATCCATGCTTCTTGCACCTAACAAGTTTTGGCGTTGTTAGATTATTCCAGCAGCGTAAACCGAAAAAAGTAGAAAAAGTGAAAACATAACATATCCGCGTGATGTGAACTCGTCAACTTCCAAATGTACAGTGAAAACATATTCTCTTAAAACTAAGAAAAGATCTGCGCATTTATGTGCATGCATGAATGCACGTAATACGCCGTTGGTTAATTGTCTTCCTATAGAATATTCATTGTTATATAAAACAGTAAAGTCAACGACGTTATGCATTTGCCTGATTAGAGCAATTAGAGCTCTACGCCGAAAAGAAATACCGTTACCTTTTGTAGTCTCTGGTGCGTATTTCCAGGTGTTATAAACAGAAGGACAAAGGAGTTTCGTTCCCTGCAAATATAACAAACTTTTGCTAAATAACAATATTTCAAAACCTATAGGTACAAAATATAAAATTTGGAGTGGAATGACGAACTGCGGCAACATATTTTCAAATTCTTTCATCCTCCAAAACGGACAATTAAAAATACGAAGTAATTATTTATAGGTCCACGTGGAATCGTTCCATGCTATACCATATTTATTGGCATATTACGTTTACTCCGTACCCAGATCAACTTGGCGTGCTAAATTTTAGTTTTCCTTCTCGAACGCGAACGTTCGCACCGAGAACAGATTGAAAGCAAACAGCAAACTGAACAGCACTCATAAATTTTTTAAAATTTGTTCATTGTGAAGAGGCGAATGGCAACCCTTTATGCAATCGTTTCAGTTTTTAGATGGCTTCAACAAACAATTGTGGCAACTTTTCGATCGATATACATATATAGTATAGTATGTATAGTATAGGCTCATCCATATCCGTATACCCACGTCCATATGTGTTGGCAAAATAATCTATAAACTTTTATATAAATAGTTAAATTGTAGTCCATCGTGTTATTAATACTGTTTACCTTCAATATAATTCAACGATTTCGATTTTTTCGAAATATGAATAAATTATTTAGTTCGCCATGATTGCATATCACAAATTTTGACAAAAATAACATTGCACACTAATTCTTTATTACTAATCTCTCACGGCCGCGTTGCGAATAATTAAGAAGCTTTTCATCAATACCTTTTAATCTGCTCAGTATGGCGATTTATGCTTAAAGTCATTCGAATGGGACTAGTTTTCGTCACTCTTCAAATTAAAATTTCAACTTTGTAGGCAAATGCTTGCCATCACGCCACTGCTGCGTATGACGACTCTAGAAAATAAATTTTTATTACGAAATAAAGGTACAAAACGCAGAGTGCGAAACTTCGAAGAATCTCTTTCAATTGGATTAGAATTTTTCTATGCTCTCGTGGCGCCACAGCTAAGGTTGAAATCCACCAAGAAATAATTTCAATCAACCTACACCTTCGTATCTTTTCATTCTCCTTCCCTCTTCGCGGTGTTGATCAATATCCTTTTATGGGTGACAGAAAACGCTATTTAATCATACATAGATCAGAGCATCTTGTGCTGCGCGTTCTCTTTCACCAAAAGAGTAGACAGCACCGAGATACACAGCAAACGCAGTCAGATGGATGACACATTAAATCGATGTGTAGTAAATAACAGAATGAGATCGGGCTAATAGGTTAAGCTTTAATGCCGCCAAAACATAGCGCTATTTCGCAGCATATAAAAGAAATGAGGAAATGGTGGTGTTAATATAAAAGTATCGACCACCCTTGGCGTTTCGGGCACGAGAATACAGAATGAATGTCCTTTGGGTAGAACATACATTCAGTATATCGAAAGATGTAGTCAAAGGCCTAGCTTTTTCAAAGCTGTGTAAAAAACACCTCACTGCAACCGATGTCCGTACCACTTGCATCGCCAATATCAGGCCAAAATTAGAGTGTAACTTGTGTGGCTGGGAGTCTCGAAATCATGCTTAGAGGTCCTCGGCTCCGCAGAGCTCATTGGCGATGAAAGTGAATCCAAAACCCCCACCATCGGCGTAAGTTAGGCTGTGCAGTGCTTCTGTATATGTACATCTAGGTCAAGTGCGTAGGTAAAGGATAATTGTTCAAATTCGTGAAATATAAAGAGCACCCTGTGATGAAAATGCCTAAATTAGATTGAAGGAGATAAAAGTTCGCTTTCAAGGAAGGAAACACTACAATATCGTCAGCCTACATTAGGATGCGGCTATATTTAATCACCGAAGGGAGATCATTGCTGTACGAGATAACGAAGAAGGGTGCCAATAATAAATATCTTCGACAACCTTGGGATTAAAATAGTTAAATGTATGTCTAGCAGTAGAGCAGAGGAAATAGTGCAAATAGCAAAGCCATGTTTTTTAAAACTTTGTTTTTCCTCTTTTTACAATGTTTAGCTGCTTTGTTGAACTACGACAGGCTTCGACGGGAGGGCTATTTAACCGGAACAGATGTGGAAATAACTAGATTGTAAAACGACGATATTAAGCTTCCTATGTTCTGGGAGAAAAATCCACCATAAGGTATGAAAGATAAGTTTTAAGCAGCAAAGTGTTGGCTTCGTTGAATTAGATTTGAGCAGCTAAGATTTTATATGCTGGAGCAATTCAACGAGCCTGCTTGCAATGAAAGCACAAATAAATTTCTGGATGACACTGATTCACTGGTAAACGCCACAAAGAAGAGCAGTATGTTTCTTAGAAGCACAAATATCCCCGTTTAAAGGAATATCGAAACAAGTTACACACAGATATTTATTATGAATTTTGACACGAATGGTAATATATTCCACGTCAGGACTACATGGAATCTCAAATGAGAAGGATGGCAAAACAACTGGTGTCCACTTAAAACATCACCACCATTACGATCTAATCGATCTTTTTTGAGACCATGAAAGGTGTTGAGAAAAACGTTCGGCAAACGCACTTTAACGAAGTTTCAGTAAAACCTAACTTGAAAAATACCGTGTTTCCTCAATTTAAGTAAGTAGATTGATTTAGGACCCCTAACGTTTTGCTAAATGAGAGCCATCGGACCTGGGGAAAAATGTAGTCTTTCGTACGTGGAGGAAGCATAGAATTAGTATTTCGAGAGTAAATTCCTTTAATAAGAGCCCTTTGGAGCCACAATGGATTTATTTAACATCATTTCCATGTTTTCTGTCAACACCAAAATCTTAAAAGTGAAGATTATCCTAGGTTGGGACGGAGATAGTTTAAAAATACTTGGATTACTTAAATTAACGGACGGAACTTTTGCAGCAAGATCATTTTTTATATTATCAAACGACGCGTCCAGCGCTAGACTTGACACGAATATTCCTTTCAAGGCGGTATTGCCCTCATGGAAGCTGTAGGAACATTAAAAATCGAAGCTAGGGAATTTAGAGAAATAACAGCGGGGGTGACTCTACTTGGCTGTACACCTTGATGCTCTATAGACACACCGAAAGACCTAGGAGGGAAATCAAATTTGTTATTTTTATTTATGGACATCTATTACCTACATCACATACTCGAGAAGGATCAACTTCACAGTCCACATTATAAGTCAAGTGTAACGCACAAATGGATATCTTCTGTTTAGAAGGCCTTAGAAAATCAGAGCAGTTGCTTTAGAGGATCACAAGATAGTTTATCGTTAATTATTAGGCAGTGATTGGTTTGCCCGGCTTAGGAAAGTTGGACGCCAATGCCGAACTTAGAAATAATCCGTTCTGTTTGCAACCCTACGTTTTCTTCTCATTGTTGGTGCTTTGATAGTCCACTTGATTCGTTATAAAAAATCTAGCATGAAATCTGGTGTTAACGTGTCTAAATGTGTATCGATCGTTATCATTTTATATGGACTTTCTAGCTACACTCTACGCAATCAAAGGGTATTCCTTGCTACACACTAAGTTAATGGTTTCCGGTAACAGCGGAAGAACTCAACAAAAGAGACTTTGCTTAGTTTTATACTTCCTTGCCTATTCCTTAGAACATAAAACATATAAACTTTCTTTCACATTTTTGTATTTGCATTTATAATGTGAAATAATTCTCTTTTATATAGCTGACGATTTACGAAGAAGTAGAATCGCTAGTCAGGGTATGCTCGTAAAAGACCGCCACCATCTGTAATTCGGAATACCATTAAAATGTAATAATTGAAATTTTACATCGGATAAACACATTCGTTACACTTATTAATCGAAATGGTTGTTAAAGCATAACTTGCACTACCAGAATATAAAAATGAGAGGGAACTTCATCTTTCAATTCTTCGTTCAAGAGTTTCAAAGCAATGGTAAACTACCAAGTTCGAGTAGCGGTATTTCTAGTTGCATTACTGGGTGCACACGAAGTCAGAGGAGTTTCTATGGTAAGCAATATTGAACTCGTTATCTTTTTCCTTTTATTTACAAATATTTTCATTAAAGTGGTCCCCAGAAACTGCGATCACTTCCTTCCAAATTGGCGTATTTCTGAGCGGCATAAATTATTATTGCTACGCAATAAGATCAGCCAGAGAGGAGAATGCTGTTGAAGAAGAATCCGCTGTTAATAAAAGCACTGTCCACGAACTGGAAAAGGACAATGAAAAAATCTCAAAAATTAATACCGATTATAGTAGCAATTTAACAGCCAGTGTAAATGCCGTCGAAAACACCGTTAGGTCTTCAAAATTGGAGAATGCGGATATAGATAAAAAGGAAATGCAAACAATTGAAGCAAGTGAGTCAATTGGACCCGACTACAGATCTCTTATAAGCAACTCTGATTTAGAAGCGCGCAAAAAAACCATTCGAAATTCGAAGGAATTAAGAAAATACAAGAAAAAGTAGAAAATGAAAAAACATGTTTGTTTTCAATAAATAATTCCACATTATAAACGCAAATTTACCGGTTTTTACTTTTTACATTCCGGCAGGATTGCACGCTGGTGAAAATCAACTCAATTCTCAATAGAGAATATAGCTTTCTATTTTTTACTCTTTAATTTTTATTCAATGCATTTTAACAAGCCAATAGATTGCAGCCAGGCAACGCCTAGTAGTAGTACACTTTGCCTGATACAATTCTTCACCTCACATCTCCATTGCAAAATATAAAGAGGTATACTTCGTTTCCTCACCTTATTTACTTACTTTTACTGCCTGCCCGAAGCTTACTGTTGGGCATACTAAGAAAATAGTGATTGTAGGTTAAACGTAAAATTGCATGGGCGGCCATGCGATTTTATGACATCGCCGCTGAAGAAAACATTGACAAAAAACAGCTTGGAACTATCTGCATATGACGGGATACAGGAAGAAGTTGGACGCTTGGATACCACATGAGCTATGGAATGAATAAATGAAAAATGTAATGAAACGTCAATCGCTGCCGGAACTAAATATTTCCAAGACATTTTTGAGAGATCAATAACTAGCGATGAAAAATAGGTCAAATATAACAGATACACCAAACTCCATCAATAATAGCAAAGCCAGGTTAAGCGTTTTACTTTCTAAAAGACAATCGCATGTTATGAGCTATTTTAACTTGGCCCGATTGAGATAAACCATCCGGAATTGATCAATAGGAAAAGCGTCATTTTTGAACGCGGCACTACCAGGGAAACAAATGCATTTTTAACGTCTCGGTCAAATTTAAATAATTTGGTTGAGAATTTTTGATAAACTCACCGTATACTTCGGGCTTTGCTTCTTTACTATCATTTGTTTAGCTCCCTGCAGAACTCTCTTCATGTCGTAAAGCTGATTTCAAAACGATCATATAATAATCATTTAGTTAGGATTATTGATTGTAATTGACGCCAGACGCTCTAAAAACCCTATAATGGTGGCATAATGGTTTTACCAGAAGAATGGCAAAATATGAACAATCAAAATGGCATACGCTTTGTCTAACAAAGTTCATTCCAATGGTTGAAAAATTTATTTGAATTTTATCGAAAAAATGCCACAACTTTCTGCTTGACCCAACATTAGGCTTTTAATAGAGAGCACATTGTTTTTAAGAACTTCATTCAATAAGACCTTTTGTATAAAGGATAGGCTAGACCCGCCTCATTTTTACTGCGACTGCTCCTTGATATTTAGAAAAATGGAGATATTGGAGATGGAAAACCATAAGAGCTAAACTATCCTTAGTCGACTTTAGTTCTTCTCTCATGAAAATCTTTCTGTACTTTCGGATATATTCCAAATTTTACTTTAGCTTCGCATACCTAAAGAAGCTATGGAATGAAGAAATTATAAAAACTACAAAAAACAACGACAACGTGCCACTTAACCGAAGGTAGACAATTTTCACGCACGATCTATAACATCTTAAATTTGTAATAACATTAAAACGTGATAATTGCAATTTTTCCATCAACAACATGTCCGTGATATTCATTATTAGTAATGGCTATTAAGGCAGTACTTCCACCGTTAGACTATAAAAGTGGAAAAGATTTTCACCTTTCAGTTTGTTACGATATCTTTCAAAGCCATGGTAAACTATCAAGTTCAAGTAGGAATTCTCTTGGTTGCACTACTGGGTGGACATGAAGTCGCAGGACTTTCCATGGTAAGCAATATTAAAGTAATTATCCTTTTTCTTACTTACATATGTTTCAATTAAAGTGGTCCTCGAAAACTGCGATAAGTTCCTTTCATATTGGAGTATTCCTGAGCGGTGTAAATTATTATTGCTATGCAATAAGATTGGCCAGGGAAGAAAATGCTGTTGAGGACGAAACGGTTTCTAATAAAAGCACTATTATGGAACTGGAAAGGGACAATGAAAAAATTGCGAAAACTAATACCGATTATAGTAGCAATTTGACGGCCAATGTAAATGCTGTCGAAAACTCCATTAGGTCTTCAAAACTGGAGAATGCGGATATAGATAGAAAAGAAAATCAAAAGCTTGAAATAGAAGAAACGATTGGCCCAGATGGAAGAACGCTTATATCCAATTCCGACGCGGCAACACAAAGGAAAACGATTCGAAATTCGAAAGAGTTAAAAAGATATAAGAAATAGTAGAATATGAAAAGATTGCATGTTTCTAAAAAATAATTTCATTCGTACTTGCATGCTTACGCATGTTCGTTTTGTACAGCTCAAGGCGATGTATATTACATTTATTAAAAGAAAATAAAGTATAGAAACGTTTTAGGACGAAAAGCGAAATGAAATTAAGAATAATGTTAGTGAAAATCAACTTTATTTTCAATAGAGCTTAGTTTTCAGTTTTTATCCTCCTACTTTTAGTGACTTAAGATTAACAAGTCAATAGTCAATAATACGGCGACTCCTGTTGCACCACTTTGCCTAATACGAAAAATGAAAACTCAGGCTTCGTTTTCAAACGTAGGCTTACTTTTTACATTTACACGAAAAGAGTTCCGAAAAATAGACCTGTGTTCTCCACAATGCCTGGGTAAATTGATATGGCAAAATATCGTTCTTGTTCGATTTTCCTTGAGAAATTTTAAAAATCAGTACTTGTCCTAAAAATGGTATGATCCCATCCAAATCCAATAGCGTTTGTGAGTCGGCCAAGACAAAAATTAGTACACCACATTTTATCGAAATGCTACAAAAATAGTGACTGTAGATTGAACGTAAAACTACATGGACAAATATCAGAAAGCAAGCAGATATACGAGCGAAGAGGTTTACATCGACTCAGAATATGGTTATGGATTGATCGACTCAATAAAAAACGTATCGAGGTCATTCTCGGTATTGCATGTCTCCACACAAGCTTCGTAGTCCATTACCGCAAATGGAAAATGGTACTGGATATAAAAATTTAAAACATATATATCTGTGTGTTAATATTGCTCTCCCAAACATACATTGATTGCACCGTTCGAAACCGTTATAATAACTCATTCAAAGGGTACCTGTCATTTTGCTCAATACATTACTTTAGAAGCGTACAACTTTGGTAATGCTAACGCCGCCAATCCACACCGCAGCCCTTATGGAAGATGGCGATCAAAAAAAACTTTAAAAAAATTAGACTTGTGTGAAGATTGTACTCGGACGTTATCATTTTCTTAAATCACTGAGGAAAAAATGAAACTTCGATAATCAATAATATTGCGAGAGCAATTTTCCACTCTGCTCGATCAATTGATAATAAAGTCGATGAAAGACATACAATTGCACGGCATCGCTGCTACAGCAAACAGACAAAGAGCAAAAAGGCAGCTTCGAATTATCTGCATAAGATGGGATACAAGAAGAAGTTGGACTTTTGGATACCTCATGAACTATGAAATGAAAAAATGAAAAACGTAATGAAAGCCCATCGCTACTGAAGCGAACCAAAATCGAGACGTTTTTTAAAAGGCCAATAACTAGCGGATGACGTGGAAAAGATTCATCAAAATCCACAAACAACAGCAAAGCCAGGTTTAGCGTTTTAAATTTTGAAAGCCATTTAAGCCAGACGATGGCTTTTCCATAGACAACAATTAATGCGTTCCATGCACGCAATTGAGATAAACCGTCCAGAATTGATTAATGGGAAAAGCGTCATTTTCCACCACGGCAATACCAGGCAGCGTGCGCATTTTAGGTAGAATTATTGATTACAATTGCCGGACGCTCTAAAAACTTAATTGGCTTAATGGTTTTACCAAAAGAATGGCAAAATATTAACAATCAAAACGGCATACGTTTTGTCTAACAAAGTTCATTCCAATGTACAAATTTTATCGAAAACTTTCAAACTTTCTTCTTGACCCAACATTAGGCTTTTAATAGAGAGCACATTGTTTTTAAGAACTTCATTCAATAAGACCTTTTGTATAAAGGATAGGCCAGACCCGCCTCATTTTCACTGCGACTGCTCCTTGATATTTAGAAAAATGGAGATATTGGAGATGGAGAACCGTAACAACTGAACTATCCTGAGTCGACTTTAGTTCTTCCCTCATGAAAATCTTTCTGTACTTTCGGATTTATTCCAAATTTTACTTTAGCTTCGCATACCTAAAGAAGCTATGGAATGAAGCAATTATAAAAACTACAAAAAAACAACGACAACATGCCACTTAACCGAAGATAGACAACTTCACGCACGATCCATGACATCTTAAATTTGTAATGATATTAAAACGTGATAATTATAATTTTTCCATCAAATACACATCCTTGTTATTCATTATTTGAAATGGTAGTTGCGGCTTCTTCGAGCACTAGACTATAAAAGTGCAAAAGAATTTCATCTTTCAGTTTGTTGCGATATCTTTTTACAACGAAAAGGTTCAAAGCCATGGTAAACTATCAAGTTCAAGTAGGAATTCTCTTGGTTGCACTACTGGGTGGACATGAAGTCGCAGGACTTTCCATGGTAAGCAATATTAAAGTAATTATCCTTTTTCTTACTTACATATGTTTCAATTAAAGTGGTCCTCGAAAACTGCGATAAGTTCCTTTCATATTGGAGTATTCCTGAGCGGTGTAAATTATTATTGCTATGCAATAAGATTGGCCAGGGAAGAAAATGCTGTTGAGGACGAAACGGTTTCTAATAAAAGCACTGTTATGGAACTGGAAAGGGACAATGAAAAAATTGCGAAAACTAATACCGATTATAGTAGCAATTTGACGGCCAATATAAATGCCGTCGAAAACTCCATTAGGTCTTCAAAATTGGAGAATGCGGATATAGATAGAAAAGAAAATCAAAAGCTTGAAATAGAAGAAACGATTGGACCAGATGGAAGAACCCTTATATCTAATTCTGACGCGGCAACACAAAGGAAAACGATTCGAAATTCGAAAGAATTAAAAAGATATAAGAAATAGAAGAAAAGACATGTATAATGTTAACGCTAGTATATATTAAGCTTATTAAAAGAATATAGAGCATGGAAAAGCTTTTGCATGAAAAGCGAAATCAAATTTACAATGATGCTAGTCTGTCTTTTTTTCTAGAAAGCACGCAGTGTAGTTTTATAGTTGATACCGTCTATGAAAGACACTATCCATTATTTTCAATAGGGCAATTCTTTCGTTGGCACGATCAATTGTTGGAACCATAGGTTGGAGACATGCTATTGATATGATAGAAGTTGTAATGAACTTTCATGTACAGCAAGAAAAAAAGGGAGCACGAAATCGTATCGAAGCGTCAATTTTCGTGCCATAAATTCGTTCGTTTTATTTATGACTTCTCGTCGCTGGAGGCAAATATGATTTCTCTCCATATATTTAACAGATTATAAGAGTTTAATTTGGGCAACACTTGAAGTTCTCATTCTATTTTTGTTTAAGAATTATTGTCAAAGAGAATTCCAATAATATGCACTTTTGAACGCGATATATAAAATCAATACGACTACGGGTTTCGGTGTAAGATATAAAAATTGACACACGTTGAATTACTAACAATTAATCAAAACTGCATTTACCATTCCAATCCCTATGTTTCAGGATTAAACAAATATATTCGCTTAGTCAGTCGTTCAATTATCATTGCGGATGCCGCGTCGGTTATGCCTAGCATAACATCAACTATGCTACACAACACAAAATGTTCAGGCTAGCGAATCAAAACGATGAGTGAAACTCTGCTTGGAGACTACAAAAAAAATTGGGACAATATACTTTCCTAAATGTGTAGGATACATTGAAGAAACACACAGATGAAGAGCATCAACTCAGTTGCACAGAAGGCGACCAAGCGACCAGTCGTCTATGAAGATATAGCTAATCTGTAAGGGTTAAGAAAATAAAGCACTTTGACCGTAAAATAACTGCTTGAAAAAAATAACAATTTTGCGCTGATACAGTCACGGTTCACAGTCCACGCGTACCTAACAGTATTTTTCTGATTATAGTCGAAGTGTAAACTTTTTTATTTGAACGCATATTCTACGGAACATCTATACAAAAAGGGGAAAAAATTGATCTCGCCTACCTAATATTATAGCGTACCAAATTTTATTTCGTTTTTAATATTTTTACAACGTGTAGAAGCAAGCTTCAAAAACTCCATACAATACATAAATTCTTGGCCGGTTTAAAATTTTGAATGCACTTAAGTATTTCCATCTGTCCGTCTGCGTATTATCTATGGTAAACATTCTCCCTTTAGCGAAAGCGGAAATATCGTCTACAAACATTTTGGAAGTGACATAAACTCTTCAAGGAGCACGCCTACAAACGCTCATACTTCTGTGTGATAAAAGCTTTTATTTTGTTATTGCTTCTAATTTGTGGCATGTTATCGAGCATGAAAAATTAATTTCCACGTTTTTTGTATTCTTAAGAATAACGGTGATGGAAATAAAAGATTCGATCACGACCGAATATAAGTTTCTCCTATCTTTTTAATTCAATTTTCGTTTTAAAAACAACACATGTTTTTCGAATCTTGAGGCGTTTAAATCATAGAAACGTGTACGTGCCAATTATAATCAAAATTAAACTGTTAGTTACGCTTTGATCGTAAACTGTGACGACACCAATGCAAAATTATTTAACTTTAAATAATTATTTTATGGATTTTCTTTCCATTAGATGTGAAAGCAGTGAAAACTATGGTGCGAGAGTTAAACCCGTTAAAAACCATCTAAGCTCTTATCCCCTGCCCGGAATTGTTGTTATGAGTAACGAGCAAAAATAAATTTTTTTTTTCTTTTGAAAAAGGGAAGTATTCCCAGTTTACGTGGCATTATAGGCGTGTATTTTCACCATTTCGACTTATTTGCAACACCAACCTGCGTGCAGTAACTTCAACGTGCGTGAAGTTGATAGCTTCATTTTTGCGGCCAGGACAATGTTCACAATAGACATTACACACATTACAATAGACGGGCACACGGGCAGACATACGTACTTAAATCGAGTCAGAATTTGGTGCTGATCAAAAATATATATACTTTGTGAGATCTGAAACTTGCTTCTGAGCCTTGCAAGCGTTTTGACAAAGTGAATATACTCCTCATCCTTCAATCATGAGTATAAAAATGATCAAAGAAGGAAAAGTTGCGATTTTCATTCCAGCGTACCGTCGCTAGTTGCCAATAAATTAGAAAGACAATAAACAAAAAATACGTACGCGAACTACGTATATTAATACGTCTGAGACTTCCCCCAAACATCGCATCACGTGATCCAAATTTAGCAAATTTAGTTTCCTTCCTAAATAATTTTTTATTTGTCGGTTTCTGTTTTAAAAAATTATAAAGTAGACTTTCTTGGTTGTTTTTCTTGATTGCCGACCTTCAAAACAGCCACTTAGGACCCCTTTTATTTAATTTATACATTAATGGCCTCCCCTCGACAATTGAATCCAGCCCCATCTTAATGTACGCTGACGATGTTCTTCCTTCTCCTTGGAATCGCAATCTTATCAACTCGTACTTGACTTAAATAATTTGGTTACACAGTGGTAGGAAGTCATTCAATACTGAGTATTTTATTAATTCACACAAATTGGAAAACGTGGATTCGTTCATCGATTCGACCGAAGATTACATTTTAATTTTCACATTGGGTTCTCTTTAAGTAAGCATAGGTCCGCGCTAAATTTCATTAAGAGGCAGTCGAAAGAGCTTAAGGATCCTTACATGTACTTAATTGTACCAACACTTGAGTATGCCTCTAGGTATGCCTATAGGTGTTATGAGGTAAGTATGCCTATAGATGTTATGAAATTTTGTTTGAATCAGTTCAAAAGCAATTCTTGCTGTTGGCCCTAAGGAATTTGCCTTGGAGCCCCCTTGTCCCTCTGCCCCCTTATGAAAATAGGTGGTTTCTGCTATCCTTACCATCATTTGAGACACGTAGATTTACTCTTGGTGTTTCCTTCTTAATTAAGTTAATAAATGGTACTAATGATTTGCCCACGTTACTTGGTGAGATAAGCTTTAATTTCCCTAATCGCTTCTCTAGGCACTTTATCTTCATTAAGCTTAGTCAATATATTTATAACTATGAGCTGTTTAATCCGTTCAGACTCTTTTGCGAAAACCTAAACGATGTCTATCACTTAATCTCAATGTTGGATTCTTTAAAGTGTATCAAAACAACTACGCTTAATACGCGCGATTTGCCAATGCCGTATTTAAGCTAACTCATAACTTAACATCGGTGTTGTTTACTGTTATCGATTGCCAAGCTTTTGCTTGTTGCAATGGTTTACAGATTCACTTGCAATTTGGATCTGCACTGGCTGTGGGTGTCTCTCGATGCTAGTTGTGCACATGTTTTTTTTTTTTCCTGGATATTTATATATGAGTTATTTTTTTTATTTTTTGCTTCTTTACTTCTCCTTATATACTTTGTACTAGTTTTAATAATAGTAAGATTTACTTCTACAAGTCAATTGAATTCGATTCTTAATTTATTTTAGCTGAGTTTCAGGTGTGACTAAATAAATTGATAAATAACTCCTATATACGTTGGGTTCTAAAAGTAGACCTATGTGAACTAAATTTCCTAACGTTAATTTTTTTGCTAACTTAGTACTATGGACCACTTTTCATCATAAAATATTAAAAATTAAAAGTTTTTCTGAAGCAATTACCATTGATGAGAAATCTTACATAGAATGGGATCCAAGAAACAGACCCCTGTGGTTCAAATATGCTCCGCTTAATTATTATGCAAATTACTATCATTAACAAATTTTCATACAAGATTAACGATCAGGCCTCTTTGGTATATAATGATTGTCCTGAAAATCCTTACGATTGATTTGCCAATTTACTATTATGAAACAAATTTCACTATGAACTATTGAAAATTACACCTTTTCACCATATACAGGTTCAGTTTTCATAGCAAAGGTTATATGAAAGAGGGTTCAAAAAATTTCTGCAGCCGAACCAAACTCTTTTCATTCTTAATCAGAATGTTGAGGTACTATTACTCAGCCAGTTTTGCCGAAAAATTCTGAAGACTGTAATTTGTTTATATAGGGAATGGTTGAAAGGACGGACCAATCCGAACCATTTTCAATAGCGTTCGTCCTTGGGTCAGCACGTAATGAATTTTATCAAACTTTCTCAAAAAGTGCCAAAGGTCGCAAATATACGCAAATATACAAGGATAGATATCAAATGAAAGACGAATGGACGGATAGACAAGCTTAGATCGATTCAGAATCATTAAATACAATAAAAGATTTATCTATCTTAAGGCTTTTTGGGTGTATTGATTCTAAAAAGCGCCTCTAAATGTTTTTCACAGAATAATCAAAAAAATAAACGAAGCTGTCGATTTTGTTTGTAAGATAAGGAAAATATCCCGTAATATATATCGTATATCGTAAGCGAGGTTAGGTAGAGTGAAGAAAATGGCAGCGGTCTCATTTTTTCACCACATTATTCCACATCCGTAGACCTACAGTTCTTTGTCATTTAATCCAAGTATTCGATGAGGATGTGGCCATCGATATTTATGTACACAAATCTCCTAACGAGGCCGTGCACATAAACGTGGTCTGTCTCTCTCTCTCTCTCCCTCTCTTTCACCCTCTCTCTCTCCCTCTCTCTCTCTCTCTCTCTCACGATTTCCAAATTGTTTCACTTTTTCCGACAGCTAGCTTGTGTTGTGTTTAGTATGTGTTTACTTTAAAACTTACAAAATAAGCAAAAATCACGCTGTTCACCTTTTTTTTCTCTTTTAAAGGCGATGATGAATAAGATTGTATTATGGTGCCACGGCAGCCAAATAATAATCTTAATAGATTCCAACTGTTGGCAGAACATGACAAAAAAATTAAAAATCAAATTTTCCAATTCTACCACTCATTAATGACGCTCGTATTTATAAAAAAAATATATTATATGACCCTAACAAAACTTTGTCCTTTCGGTATAAAAAAAATTGCCAGATGGCATAACATCAAATAAAGAGTCCACTTCTTGCATATCTTGAAATACAAATCACTCCATAATTTATGCCCAATTTCCGCTAAATGTATTTCCCATGTTTGACACACGTGCCGGAAGAGGAAATAATTCGCGAAATGAGTAGTTAAGGTATAAATAAAATTTGTAACCCCACAAAACGTCGTTCCGCTACAGAAAGGGTTAATATCATTTTTGACCGGCATCGTTTACCACAAACCGTTGACGTTGCTAGATACAAATGCAAAATGGCGTTCTACATTTCAAATTCCATAAGCTGTAAAAGTTGCCAACGCCTTGGCGACACTTTAAAAAGATGCTATAATGTAACGACCTATGCTAACCCTTGTTTATCTACATATTCTGAAAGTTGTATCAGTACCTTCTAGGTCAATCGCAATGACCAGCACTCGGGCTTAGGTAAACAATGTCCTTGACATTCACAACACGACGCAGACGCCGGAAATGGAACCCTACTTTACAAACAACTAACAAAAATAATTCTAAAAAATAAATCAATAGAACATCAACTTTCAATGTCAAACAATCACTTGGCCAATGCCAACTTATTATAACGGACCAATCCTTCATCCATCAATCAATCCACAATTACAAAATACCACTCACTTTTACCCACTCTTTGCACACAACCACGTGGATAGCAATTAATTTTTCCATTGGTAGGGAAGAATAACAAATTATTTACGAGAAGTTGTTATAGAAATTTTGGGTCTCTATTTAAGTAACGTTTTCGAGAAGTAACGTCGTGACATTGAAAATTAAAAATCAATTAACGTATTTATGAAATTCTGTACAAATATTATTAATTTTCCAGAGGTAAAAGTAGGCAGAAGCTCTACCGAATGTTTGTTATTGTTTAGGTCTCTTGCCTCTAAAAAGAGAAGATTCCTCTTTGCAACAGCCAGTTCGCAAAATTAACTGTAGTTCGTAACGGTTAAACGGTTTATTTATTTCAATTTACTGTAATGTAAAAAGCCTAAGAAACGGCTATAAATAACAAACGTAAATTTCTGAAAATTATATATAAATGAGCAAAATTTTAGTAGGAATATTAAATCAAATTATAATAAAAATATAATGTAAAAAAAAATATTACTATTGGGCTCGTCAACCGTGCGAAAAGTAAGAGTAGAGTAATGAGCAAAAAACAAATTTCTAAACTGCAAGTTATAGATAAAAACAACGTAGGACAAGTACAGAAACAGCTTTGAACGAAATGCGTAATTGGAATGAGGTCACGTGTTAAGTAATTCCAGCGTCGGGCAACTCGAAGTATAAAAGAACGCTTACGAAAACGGTATTTTATTCTGGGAATAATAATTTGGGGACTTCTTGTAGAATAAGTGAAGGAAAATTCCGGACAAAGGTGAGATGACAGGCCATATTTAATTACCCTAAAGACCCATATTCAATTACCTATACGACGTAGTGGCAGACATAACTTCTAGACCACGTAAAATATGAGGCATTGAGAGAGTGTAGGCCGATTTATATTTAATCTGCTGAGGTAAATAAATGTTATAAGAAGTAAATAAACGTCATAAGCGCTTAAGTTGTTAAACAATCGCTATTCTATGACCATACGAAAAAATACCTAAGTCTATAATTAATGTGTGATTCAAGAACATTGCTATTAGTCGGATCCGTGACAAATAAAAGAAAAATATCGTCCGCAAACAGATGCGATCTACAAACACTGATGTCAATATATATATTCAGGAAGGCCGTTAATATACATAATAAAAGAAGGAGGCGTGAAACGGAATCCCAGAGAATAAGAGAAATTTCGAAATAAACTTCATCAATATCAACAAGGCGAGATCTTTCAAGTAAACATAAATGTATAGGCACGAAAGCAGACCTAGAAAACTTAAAAAGCTCACCGAACTTTTTAATAATTATCGACTAACCAATTAAGTTACAAGTTTTAGACAAATCTAGAAACGCTAATGACGTCAAAAATTCCTTATTAGCATTACCACTAATCAGATCAGTTAAATTCAATAACAAGTGGTATACCCACCGCGGGAAGCACGTTGCGAAGATGAGATATATCTATGACTAAAAAAGAGAACTTAACGTTTGAGAATATGCCCAACTATCTTAGATAAGACAGGTAAAATGGACATTAGTCTCAAATCATCTAAACTGTTAGCAATTGTAAATATAGGAATCGGACCGATTTTCCAAGCGGGGAAAATTCTGATAAAGTAAATATGAAATTAATATGAAAAATTTAAAAATGGGATATATATGGAAAAATAAGCTCCCCATGGAATTCTATCATTGCCAATAGATTTAACTTTACACAATGATATATATCTGAATGAAAAAGCTCCATCAAAATCAATAATGTCAGGCTCTTCAATATGCACAACATTAATTAAAATAGCCATTAAATACCATTAAGCTTAGCTTTTGAAAAACCATAGCCTTCCAGAACATTCCACATGGCTGAAAAGCTCATTCCAGCAAATAATGTATCAAAATAGTTTTTCCTTTCCTTACGAATAGGTAGCTGTATTATGACAGCGAGAATAAACTTTTCAATTGTCATCCGATGTGAATGATTGGTAAGCTGAATATGCCACATTTCTCAAAGATATTGTAAGCAAAATACAATTACGCTTCATCCTACTGTCAGTTCCATTTGAGATTTTCTTTCTAACGAGCGGAAAAAAGGTACACAAACCTTCGATTAGAGAACTTGAGAGGGACCACTGAGTCAGAGTCCTCAGTAAAAGAAACTAGCCTATCCCCTTGAAGTCTCTGCATTCAAAATACCATATAACAATTATTGCGTTAATACAAAAGGTCGCATAACTCGAAGTATGATGAGATATGAGATCGCATTGCACCTGCTCTGAATAACTGATTATGGAACAGTCACTCACTTACCAACCGAAAATCCAGTAATAATGTGGCTTGATGAACGGTATCAAAGTGAGTTGAATTTAAATAGTAACGCACAAATAAATTGCACGAGCAGCAAAGCAATCTCATAAGATTGGCCATCATTACATTAAATAGATTACAATTAAAGTCGCGAAGAACAATTATATACCAATATCTCAATATTAAATCGAAGCGTTCATTTTCAAAGGAAACAAGATCACCGCTAGGCAAATATACTGCACTACACCTAAAAAAGCCATAATGTCGCCGTAAAAAAATTAGTTAATTAATAAAAATTAATATAATGAATAATAGTGTAATTTTGATCTCTAATTGGCAGTGAGGAATATTACCGTCTTTTGATGGTGGTACAGGGCTGCAAGATTTGAAGTGAGAGTCAAACCTTACATAATCTAAAATAATTTTCGTTAAAGTAACATTTTCTTCTAATTTTTTTTTATTAAGTGGAAGTTGTACGTAAAATTAAATAACAACATTCAAATTGCACTGAAACTTATGTATTCCTTACGAAAGGTTTGTCAATTTGGGTACCATAGGGAGTGCCGCCTTTAGGAACTATCTTAGTAGTAGTATTTTTCTACAAAACAGAAAATTTTTTTGATTATTGAACCTTTTTCTTGATAAACTAGTTTGTTACCAGTGGTCCAATTTTTGAAGGCTGATTACCGCCCCTGACAAAGCAAAGAGTCATAGCGAAGACAAAAATTAGAAAAACCTTCACAAATTTCATTTTTACGGAATATTTATTCGAACTGTGCGTCTAATTGAAATGCAATTGCTTGCTTAGCGAAATATTTACACTGACTAAAGCGAGTTGATAAATGTAAGACGATGAAATTAGCATACAAAACCACAGCCATTAAATACATGATGTTTATTTGGGATTTAACCATAAACTGATTAGCTAAATGTTATGTGAAATTTTTTTTAGTCAGGGTTTCGATTGCCAAGACTCCAAGAGGTCTCCGTAAGAAAATTTATGCATTGGAGCAGACACTTAAAGATCGCAGAGTTTTTGCTGACAAAGATCGCGGAAGTCAGAATTTTTAGGTGCTATATACGAGATCCTTCGCGAGATTCTATATAAAAGTGAGATTTTCGGTTTATTTCTGACATTTATTTTATTGTGTTCACTAAACAGCAAAAAATTTGCTATGTCGTCACTTCATTGCTTGCACATTAACCTGTATTATTCACGTACCGTTCTACCGTTCACACAGTATTGATTATATCATTAGGTTATTAACTTGTTAATCACAACCCCTCTTTGTATTATGGAATTATGCAACTTCATCGTCAGATTAAAGAGGAACAACTCAGTATTTTATCCATTGCAAGTCTGCTCGAAGCCCATGTTCGTCAAAAAGACAGAATCAGACCGAAAAAGGGAAGTCACTTAGACGTCTTGATTTACGATACCAACCGTAAGCCAGTTTCAACTGAGATTTCCGCAAGATGCTTCCTTCGAGTGGTCTTATTTATAGCTGGCTTAGTCTAACTTACACCCGAACTAACGAAACACCCACTTCCAAACAACAAACGAAATGTGAGCTCGAAAAAAGGATGATTTTCAGTGCACATGATGTTTATACTATATATCAAAAGATTAAACGCTCGCCTTCGACAACATATGATAAAATGTCAATAAATAAGGAGCCCTATGTGATCCAAACGGAAATATAACTGCGTTTATCCTTTTGAAAACTATCCAAAATCAAGTAGCTTATGTTTAGCGTAGTAAAAAAGTAGAAACCCTATATTCAGGCAAGGCCGGCTATTGCATATCTTACTCCATGTCACCTAATACAATTCTCTACTCATTGCTAATATAATTCCAAAATTCCAAAAATTATACGTTATAACGTAAAGGCATATTTTTCATGGTAACCATTATGTGGGAAACGTCAACTGACGTTGTCAAAATTTACCCAACATTTAGTTTCTTGACGAACATTGCATTATCCTTCACTTAAACTTTCGTCATATAGTATTAAAAATTTAAGTTTGTTAACTTTTAAGAGGGCTAATTTCTAATCAGTAGATGTATAATATATAGACTGGGCTCCAAAAAATAGAGCTATATGGCCCATATGCTATGCAACTCATTTCGGGTTCAAATTACTATTTTGGTAAAAATTCCATTATAAACTAATAAAAATTGAAACTTTTTGTGATGTGAAGAGTCTTTCCCATGAAAAGATATATGGGATGAGATTCAAAAAATTAACCCAAATGATGTAAACTTTTTAGCGCTAACTTGGTATGCTAATATACTGGTGCTCAGTGAATTTTTTGTACCATTTATTTGGAATTTGTAGTCTTTTTCATATAACGACCATGATCATGAGAGTGATCATGAAAAGGATTCGAACCAATCTGGGTTCAGGATCGTTTATACCTAGATCAGAGGCCATGAGTTTATTAAGTTTTGACGAAGCATAGCAAAAATTGCGAGCTAAAGGTTGAAACGAAAGACATCAAGCGGACACACATTCGGACGGACGGGCAGACAAGCTTTAGTTGATTCAAGAAATGAATCCGACAATAGGTAGATATCTATCCCAACTTCAGTTTGTTGCATAAACTTTGAATAATCCCAACATCGCTCTATCAACAACTTTGTAAAATATTAAATACACAGTCCGTGTGCATATAATCGAAATGTGTCGTAGTGGACATGCGAAATTTTAGTAACTGATTAAAGCAACAATGTTTACTTTATAAAAGGATTGTACAAGTTTTCCTTCAGCACGGCGTCTATACTTTTACGAGTGTTAAGAGGGCTATATTAAGATAATCTATCATTTAGATTTGTGCAAAAGGCATTGAATGAGTTAAATAATTCATCATTGAATTTTCATAGGGCAATTAAGAGTTTTATTTCATTTAACAAAAGCAACAAATCAATAGCTTCTTCGTGTTATCAACTTTACCAAAAACAAAATACCCATTTCTTTTTTTTATATGGTGAAGGTGAAGCTGTGTTCAATAATTTTTCTTCATTTTATAGGAATGAGCCAAGCACCACGCGCTACATTCCTTAGCGCAGACAGCGAGAATTGTGTCTGAGTAAATTCAATTGATTCAATAATGTAGGAATGTGTGTAGGCTTTCAGCAGACTTACATTCCTAAGTAGATCAAGTACAGATTAAGATCTATTTATAAGGTGTTATGATATTTAATTGCGGCAAAATCTGTAATCAAGTAGAATATTTAGACTAAGGAATGAGTTAACAATCTTTAATACGTTTGAATTAATAAATAACTCAGTTGTGTATAAATCGTTCTTGAAAAGATAAGCTCTTTTTGGTCTTCAGCTTTGCAAATATAACTTCCTTCGCCGTAATAAAAATATCGTCTTGATTGATCAACCGGTCGAACACATAATTAGAAAAAGCACCATGCAACCTCTTCATATTGGTGCAAAGTACTAGAGAAAAAAAATGCACCCTTTGACGACTGCACATTTATCAGTTGCCTAAGTTTCTCTTTTGACCAAGCATGAATAATTTTGTCCAACTTCTCAGGCCAAGCTTAGCCGAACGCGCAGGTATTTGCGATAATTAGTAGAAACTTTTGCAAAGGAATAAGTTTAACTGAAAATTCTGGAAATGTGCAGCAATGTACTCGCAGGACTCTTTTCCACCGTTTCACATGTTCCGTTCTGGACGCAAGCACTTAAACTTATCTAACCTCGCTATTTACTTAAAAAGCAATGAATTGCTCTTCGACCAACTCACAAACTATTCCAAAGCATTTTTATGATACTTATACTTGTGTAAGTGGGCACAAAAACTAACAAATTTTCTAGGCAAGAGACAACCGAACATTTGAACGAAACTTCTTTTTATATATAACGCTTTGATACCATGCATATAACTTTACTTCAGAAAGTCTCTAGTTTTGTCAGTCTAACAAGCACTCATTTATTAGCTGAAATAAATTTAATTTAGTATAATTCATTATGAAATTATATCATTAATTTTTCTTTTTCGGGGAAGGAGGTCTTGTTGGCCTTGTAGGTCTATCGACGTTAGCAGTATAAGTGGAATTGTTGCTAACACCTACAATTACTGGTGGAGATATTTTACCAGCTTTTGTTATCACTTTCTAAAAATAAGATGTTATTAATTTATCTTAAAAGATTCTTCTAAGGATTTCAACTTACTCTAGCCTCTGTAGCTAATTTGTTACCTGCCTCCACGTTAAGTAAACAGCACATCAAAACAAGGATAAAAGTTAAAATAAGAATTTTCATTTTGTTTGCGAGAAAGTCTTCTTTTGTCAATTAAACAGCAGAAAATTCAAAAGAATACATTGTAGAACTTCTTTTATAGTAAATTTTAGTATTTGAAAAAATCTAAAATAGAAAATCCCATATATATGAGAAACCATTAAATAAGATATTTTTGTATACAAAGCCGCATAAGTCAACTTAATTGCGATGAGTTATAGTAACGTTTAAAACTCAACCGATGTAAATATGAAATTATTCTCATGATTCATTTGCGATCAACTTTGCTCATATGCATACTTTCGTCATCGGATAAATCAAACAATTTTTGATATCTGAATTTTTACTTGTAAGTGTTATTATTATAGATAGAATCATAGATACCTCGATTATTAAAATTTTATCTTTATTATTTAAAAATAATTATATATACATATTAAAGTAAAAATAAATTATTTTATTTGAAAACTATTAAAAAAATGCCATTCTCCATATGCCAAATGCCATATCATAAATAATTATATAAATAAATATATATATATACATATATATTTTCTTTTTTCTAAATTATTGATTATTTGGCTTGAAAAGGACGACAACGTACTAAAATTTAAAATTATCGATTTTTTGGCATGGAAAAGAGGAAAAAATGCCAAAATTCAATATTATTGATAGACTTCGGGAAAAAAACGCATTTTTTTTCTTATGCACCGCGTTAACCTGGTGCACAATTTCTATCTTTCGCCTGGTTAAAACGTATTCCCAAAATTCAGCGAATTATGAAAGAGTGTCAAAGGAAAGTAAAGGTGTATCAGAGAAAAGAAATTCACTTGTTTCGATTTGCGTTATTTGAATAAAAAACTTTGCGAAATTTACACAAATTTAAGAAAAAAGGGAAACACAAAAATGTTGAAAAATTCATTTATTTGAGAAAGAAAAAAAATTAAATATAGAAAGAAAAAAGGACACCTCCTAAAGTTATATAAATTCAGCATTCCCTTTGTGAAACAGGCGAATATATCTTAAATCAAAACAATAGGGCAACTCCTAGTTGACGATAAAGAAATCTATATAAAACTGTACGGCGAATCAGATAAGCGGTTTATTCAGCCGTTTGCTAATTAAAATTGTATTCAAAGTTTCTTATATATTTTTCTTTAAGTCATTTTTGTCCAGAATCGGCATTCATCCTAGGAATTTAAGTATTCGGGTAAGTTTACGCTTACTGTTCATTCACTTTTCTTCGTTTAATATTATACACAAATTTAAATATTTATTTACATAATTTTATTAAATATTGTATATTAATATTAATCTAATCACCGCAAACCAGTATATATAGAAGCGCATTGTATCGCTGCATGTTAATTAAAATAAGCAATTGCGCTGCTAGTTTAACAGTCGTTTCGATTTCTTTTTTTTTAATTTCTTTTAATATTATTTGATTTTAAAATGTTTAATGGAATTGGCCGGCGGAATGGTATCGGCGGAGGGGGTAGCATGATCGACAGGTGTGTTACACTGGACCCAAAATACAGATTAACTTTTTCAACCGTGGTCTTGTTATCCCATCAATGTGCGGTATTTACATCTAAGTCTAATTGGCCATGATTCTTGTACTTAATACAATCTGTCTGCATTATCACTTATTAAAAATTCTTTGTTAATAATCCATTTTCTGTGCCCCTATTAGCACGCATGATTTTAAAATAATTGAAAGAACAAATGCATCTGAGAAACAATACGTCGGACAACCTCAATGGCCGGCGAGGATAACACGGAAAATTATGCGTGAGCTACGCCAAGTTTTTGAACCTAGATTTAGGTTATGTGTTATAGGTTTCTATAATCAACCGAAGCGCGAGGTTACGAGATGTAAAAGACTTTTCTATTCGTGTAGCAGCAAAAAAAATGCGATTGTTTTTTAATAAATAATCTTTAAATCCGTCTTTTTGAAAATCCCTTACGTACTGCACTGTAGAGTGTTGTTTTAAAGCTAGTGGAAGGAATTACAAAAGGAAAAAAATGAGAATTGTAAGGGTTATTTTTATTGTAACCTTTTAGAAAAGTCGTTGTTTTAGAAAAATGTCATATACTTATTTTTTTTTTTTTGATTATAACAAATTTTTTATTAATTTCCGCGATTACAATGCATCCTGAAAATCATAAAAATGCCCTCAAACATTCAAATAATCTTCCTCATTTTCTCTTCTTGTTTGCTTGATAAAAAACGCCGCTTTGCTGCCTCTGCCAAAGTGACAGTCGCACATTTTATTCTTCACATATTTAGAAAGAAGGCAAGAAAAACGCCTATTAAGCCAATCGAGTTCAAGTTATCATCTAAGTTGTAAGTTATCTTATAACGGTGTTATGTATAGTGATATTTGAAGCATACGCAATAAAAACGGCACTCGCTGCCTTGAGTTAACTTATAAGCGTTTTTTATTTTTGTCCAACTGCCCCTTTGGTCTTAACAAAATGAAAACTTAATAGAAAAGTCATGCAAGCAAATCCAACGCCAGCCTACTTGAGAGCATAAGTGTTCCCTTCCTCACTCTACACATACGCACTTAGAACAGTTCTTAACCACATTTTTTACATAAAATCAGTTACTACCAGTTGTGTTTAGTTAATTTTTGCCGTCCCTTACCGCAACACTTTTCAGCACTTTCAGTTCAACAGAGCATTAGCTCGGTTAAAACGCCAATGACAATGGTTCAAGGTACGGTTCAGATCGCTGAATAAAAAAGCGCCTGTCATAATTTTGACACTATCCATTCTAATCCCGGCGGTTCAAAATCATCTTTATCCGCTCATTAATGTGTCCAACCGAAGAGCCCAAGTCCAAGTATTTCAATGTATAGATGTATACTCAATATCCCACAACTCCCACATCCCTATGCTGATGAAAAAAAAAGAAATTTCTTTTTTTACGAATTTTTTGTAAAACTCTTGAACTGTTCTAAAACGTTTTCTTGAAAGAGTTCGCATTTGATAGGTTTATTGTCTCAGTAATGTAGTTCTTAGACTATCAATTCGCGTACATTGTTAATATATATAAAACCAAGACAATGGGCAAATGAAAATTTGGAAAAAATGGATGTATTTAACCATATCATTTCAATGCTCCTGAGTGGCTGACGTCGACAACCACCAGAATGGTGGCCAAGATGCCCATGAAACATGTTGTATCCGCATCTGCGACTGAAATTTCGCTGGCTACCTCGTTAGTAACGTCCTATGCACCTCCACCAATGTCTGAGGAATCGTTGGCCGTTCAGAGTTCGGTGAATGGTACAAATTCTGGCAGAGTTACCGAACGCTCTTCCTGCTATTCAAATCGATCCACCATCTGATGTGCCATCGAGCGAATGCTCGTCCTGCATAGGTAGTATAGACGGTAATTCTAGAACAGAGGATGTTTCTTTCGGGCGCTCCAATATGGTTGGCGGATCTAATTCAGATTATTCTGTTAATGTTAAAGCTAACTCTTTACGCATCGGCAAACGTCAAATGAATATACGGCAACAGGGTCGAAAACATGCTGCTAAAATATTTCCTCCGACGGGACCGTTGGTAATTGCTACGCGAAAAGCTGTATTTGTTTTCAGATTCGCGTTTCATACATCAGTCGAAATGATAGAATAAAGTCGAAAGTTACGGACCAAAATATAAATCGGGTCAGTATATTTCAAATTAATTCTTCTTTCTAAACATAGAGAAATTGCGTCATTAAAATGCGAACAATATTGCTCCTGGGAAGGTTGATAATTCGGATTCAAAAACCTACTTAACTTCTTGTCGGTTAAGAGAATGTCGAGAGACTTAATACTAAGTACGCACGTTTCGGTTCTCATAAACTTGAGTACAGAAACTTGGTTGAAGCCAAGTGTTCTGGATGTGCAAGTGTTTCGTCGGAGTATGTAGGCATGATAGATTAAACAAGATTGGAGGTAGAGTTTCAATTGCTGTGGTAAATTCTCTCCCGTCTCGTCGTTTGTTATCATCTGTAGAAGTTGAGGTTGAGGTTGTCGGAGTAATTCCATTTTTTATAACGTGTTCACACATACATCCGACGTCTGATACGGGTACTTACTTAAAGCACTTCCATCCTATTCGCTTGGTATCCTTAAAAATTAATTGTGCGAGCACATTACTAGTACTAGGAGATTTTAATTTATCTGATGTTTCCTGGAACTTCAATGTTGAGCGTGGCTATTTTGATCCCATGTTCGGTTCTAGTTATTATGATGAAGTTTTCGAGCCTATATTTGAGCTATGTTTGTGTCAATTGAACCAGATTATAAATTCCTTCAATCAACTTTTGGACTTGATATTTTGTAGTACAAACAATGTATCTCTTGCCATTTGCCATTCGGGAAGATGTACATCACCCAACCATTCTGATCTCACTAAACTGATCAGCCAAAAACTCATCCTGTGTTTACCATGAATTTTAATTTGGGATTTGTATTTCAAAAAACTAATCACGTCACACTTTGTAGTGTGTTATCTGGGGTCTTCTGGAATTTTGATCATGATGACATCAAAGGGAGGCTTTCTGTTATTTATTCGTTTTCTTTCTAAGTTGGGAAAGAATCCTATTTAATTCCCCTTCATAAAAATGGTACCAGAAATGACGTTAAAAATTATAGAGGGATGGCTGAACTGGCCGCTCTTCCCAAACCATTCGCAAAACATCTTTTAGTGAGCAGACTTGGACCATCACTAGTGTCTATTTTATCATCCTCTCAAGATGGCTTTATTAAGTCTAGATCTACTGCCACTAACCTGTTGGAGCTTGTTTGTAATCTCTATAAAGGGTTCTCACAGGGTAAACCAACCGATGTTGTTTACCCAGACTTTTCTAAAGAGTCTGATCGTATCGGTCATGAATTACTTGTATATAACTTGAATTCTATTGGTTTCCCTGTTAATTTGGTTGTGTCATATCTGGTCGTACACAACGTGTACTATTTAATTCTTATACATATCGCACTGTAATAAAAATTGTATCTGGAGTTCCTTTGGGTTCTTTGCGTTTTAATTCATTCATTGATGATCTACCATTTTGTTCATGATCTACAAAATTGTGCTATCAAGTTATTTTACTCATTTAATACTGCAGAGGAAGTTAAGTGTTTGCGTTTAGACTTGGGAGAGTTTTATTTCCGCTGTATATATAACAATATAGTACTTAACTTGAAGAAATGCAAACGAACCACGTTTTGTAGAGGAGTGCCGATTGCTGTTGACTATTTTATTGCTACTTTGGATTTTGATTCAAGCTTCACAAATCTGGGGGTTATACTTGACCATAAATTAAACTTTAACGTTAACAAAGATTTAATTGGGTTTATTAAGTGATGGTCGTTTGAATTTAAATACACTTATCTTAGCAAAAGATTGTTTACTGCAGTTGTTGCAAGGAGATTATAAATCTTACATATTACATAAGATCTAATCGCGTTTGTCTTGCAATTCTCCGTAATATTGGAAGTATAGTTGGACAACAACAGAGGGAACTATGAACAAGAAATTTCTTTTAGTATCTACTAGAACAATTCTTTACGCGAATATGATTAAAAATAATTTTTTGGGAGATAAAAGGGAACTGCAGAAAAGATCGATGAACTTTATAAGGGATCTTCTCGGTCAGGTAAAATCTAAAAGTACTAAATGAATGAATTAGTAATATTTTGCTTGAAAAATTGAATGTAAAGAAGTTTTGAGCAAGATATGTGCTGCGTTCGACCGCAATCAACAAAGTACGTGTTCAATTACGAATTCAATGAAGAAAATTGCTTATACATGTGTATATAAAGCCAATTCCTTTAAAGTCCTTCTTCGTTACGTAAACGTGAGTGAAACATGAATCCGTCATTGCAAACCGGAATTAATCAACAACCGAAAGAATGAGTTTTGCCGGATGCAATTGCAGCAATTCGGTTAAGAAGGTAAATATCGTCGGGAAGAAGAAGATAGTGTTTTCCTTACTAGCTTCCCTGCAGTACTAACTTCGATTTTGTGACTAGCGGTTTTGTTACAAACGCAGCGTATTTTTTTTTTTACCATCCTTTACCTCATTTTTCCAGCACTCACTTCTATTTCGAAACGTCAATATGCTGCTATATCGATTGTTACGTTTAACTATTGTGAAATGGCGAAACCATGTTGTCTGTGCATAATTAGTTTGATTTATTGATGCGTTTCAAACACAAAATTTACGCACTTACAAAAAAAAGCTACTATTACGGTAACCAATTTCATTGTCTGCTATGGTGCTTCACACGTTTCTATACAAAAATGATGTTGCTTTAGTGAATAAAAGTTTAACTCAAGCCTTTTTAGGTCGAAATTCAGGCCGATCATGTCAGTTAGAATGGGGAACTTCTCAAAAGACTAGACATACCCACGCAATGAAATGACCTCCCAGTTCCACTTAAACAACGTGGCCACTAAACAGACTATTTTCTATTATTGTATATATCAACAGTAATAGGGGACACAATTGCAAAGTTGAAAAAATTGATTAAATATACCTTCAATTAAGTACTCTTGCACCTCAGCGTAATCCAATTTTCAATATAACAATGAAGGTACAGATATAATCACAAATGAATAGTCCATCAAATATTTTCTTTAATATGAATTAGATTTTTTTCTGCATTTCTTCACACATTAGCTAAAGTTTGTCAATAAATCTTAAATAGTCCCTGATTTATCGATTTCTCAACATTCGTTAAGACAATTGTCAGAACCTCTTTTTTTCGCATTCGTTTATGCACAGTATGGAAATCATTGTATTCCTGAATTAATGCTATCCTTAATCAACTAATATCTATCCAATATATAGGTTAATTAATAAAATATAATATCAAAACTCACCCGTAGCAAATACAACATTGAATGGAATTTTTTTTGCCATTTTTCAAACTTTTTTTACACAACACACAGATCATACATTAAAGCAAAACACCAGTTTTTCAGCCAATTATTTTTTATAGAAATAATTATTTAGCTAAAAATGTTCTTTTAGTTTAGACTACTTTCACAGTAATTTCTACACATTTTATTTTCTACAGAACTCCTTTAAGGACTAAGAATTTGCAACTCACTGATAAAATAGCTATTACTAGCGCACACATGAATACCATTTGTCAAATGAATTCACAACAGTTCTAGCGCATGCGCAGTTTACAAATGTTACAAAATTTGTTATTAAAAATTTATCTTATTAAAACATTTAATATTTTTCTAACACTTCCGGTTTTGCTTTCTATACTATCACCATGAAAGCCCAGTTGTATGAATGTCTGCATTCGCATTAAAAAAAATATATATATAAATTCCATTTTTTACAGTTTACTGCTATCTTCCAATTTTTTGAGTGCTTACTATGCTGCTTAAGAGCACACCTGCTGTATTATTTTATTCAAATTCTTAATCTAAAACAAGTTATGATTTAACATCTGTTAACACGGCCCGTTTTTCGCCTGAAATTTTTGTTTATATATGTGAGCTTCCGATGTTGTTTATTTTTCAATTCATTAAAAAGAAATGTCAACTCGCGATACCTAAGGTCGACTTGCTTAAATTTGTCAATAAAAAGCAAACAAGACTGACGTATATATTAAAAAATAAGACGTGACGTCCGTATAGCGAACTCAGCATGATTTCGGCAATAATTTTTTCGTCAAAGTTAAAAAAGGCGATGTAACGTCCAGCATAGTATTACGGACATACAGAACTCTTTAAGATTAACGCCATCTCTTGGGCTTAGTTTAAAGTTCTTAACATATCTTGATTAGACTTGTCCAATCATCTTTGGATAAACTTCGTCATATGTGTGATTGCACGTGAGTCTACTGAGCAAAAAAAAAAAACTTAAAACCTACACCAAAAATACTACAAAAGAAGACGAAAACCTACATCAAAAATACTAAAAAAGAAGAAGAAGCCCTACTCCGAAAAACTAAAAACCTCACCAAAAAAACTGAAAAAGAAGAAGAAAACCTACACCAAAAACTAAAAACCTTCATCACCTGTTATATGCATTTCAGCAAAGTTGAGAGATTTATCGCCATATATAAGACGCAAGTGCAAACGTTGTCTTTATCTCAAGTGAAAAAAATTGAACTTTGGCAATCCTACGTTAGTAATAAATATTTCGTCAGCACTATTAAAGACAAGTCGAAAGTATCGGAATAATCTTTAAAAAGACGGAGATAAAGAAAGTAGAACAGAAATTATAGAATAACAAATCTTTAAATGTCAAACTGAGCAACAAAGGTCCACTAAGTTTAGTTCCAGACAAAAACAGAGTAAAGCAAAACAGAAATAGAAGTTATATATATTTATTTTAAACACCTACAAATACTGGGAAATTCAACAAAATTCTAGCCATCAGTGTGGTCTGTTAATCATCAAGTTACTAATTGGTAATGGGCGAGAAATACTGTATTTTACTTCCCACTTACAATGAAAAGGATAACTTACCCATTCTCATATGGCTTATCATGAAGTATATGAATCAAAGGTTGTTAGTTAAAACTTAATATTTCCCAAATGGTTTGTTAACGTATTACTTACAATTAGCGGTTATGAGTTTGAGGTCATTATAATTGATGACAACAGTCCAGACGGCACTCTTGAGGTGGCAAAAGAATTGCAATATATTTATGGTGAAAATAAAATTGTTTTAAGACCGCGTTCTGGTAAATTAGGTCTAGGTACAGCTTATATACATGGCTTAAAATACGCGACCGGGAATTTTGTAATTTTAATGGACGCAGACTTAAGTCATCATGTAAGTTCTATAAATTAAATTAAGAAGAAAAAAAAGGTAATTATTTTTTTAGCCTAAATTTATACCAGATTTCATTCAACTTCAAAAGGAACGTGACTTTGATATCGTCTCAGGCACACGCTATAAGGATGGAGGTGGTATTTGCGGTTGGGATTTTAAACGTAAATTAATATCTAGAGGTGCTAATTTTCTATCGCAATTACTATTACGGCCGAACGCTTCCGATTTGACTGGCTCCTTTCGCTTGTATAAAAAATCGGTATTGGAAAAGTGCATTGCCAGTTGCGTTTCTAAAGGTTATGTTTTTCAAATGGAAATGCTAGTGCGTGCTCGACAATACGGCTTTACTATTGGAGAAGTACCTATAACATTTGTAGACCGTTTGTATGGCACTTCTAAGTTGGGAGGTGCAGAAATTATACAATTTGCAAAGAATTTATTGTACTTATTTGCTACGACCTAGAAGCACTATAATAGTGCGAACAAATCATTCCCATTTAGATAGTGTATGGAAATTCACTCGCAATTGATGAAATACGCAATCGTTGTGTTTAATTTTTAAATATTCATTTTATTTACTATATAATATTACTATATGATATTTTAAGAAATTATATTATTAATAAATAAACTTTAATAAATAAAACTTCGCCTTATATAAGAGTATGGAATTTTGACCACTTCTTGCGTCAAAAATTTTGTTTACTTGCTTAAATTTTTGGTTAACCGTAACAACTATAAAAATTTCAAAAAAAAAAAAAGAATGAAGATTTTAATTTTTACTCTTCTCTGAAATAACAAATTAACTACAGATATTGTAAAAATTATCTTTCGCTTTGAAAGTTTTGTGTCATATGCCGTCATCATGTCTGAGGACAAGCAATTCAATACCGAAATTAGCTAACCGCGAAAACAATCAAAAAAAAAGGCATGAGAAGTGGTGTCAATAAAAAAAAATTGAGTACTTGAAATACTACACAATTGTATGTAAAAGAATAAGGGCCATTTAATAATTTTCAATAATATAATACAATGTCAAGTCGAGTCCACAATAAGCGGCTTTCTAAATTGGAACGAAACTTCTTTAACTAGGGTCAATTTTGTAAACTGGAACTCGTGCTTAAGTGTACATTAAATTAATTGGCTAAGAAAACAAGCGCACGTTGCTTCTTTACTCTGGGCATCAGTCTAAAATTTCCAAGTAACCCTGACTTTATCAATATCTTTTCAGACTCAGTAATTACTTGGCAAAATCCAAAAAAAAATTTAAAAAGGCAACGTGGATCTTTCGTTTAGGGGTTAATTTATTTTTGTTCCTTAAATTATATTCAAAAGAATTTTATAATCTTATGTAGTTTCCTTTTATTTTTTCACTCATCACCTATTGTTCAATTTATCGAAAATTCTTTGCATTTCAGCAGGTGGTATCTTACGTCCTGTCCATAAGTAGTGGACCCACTTCATTGAAAGACTTCTAAAGTACTATTTCGATTGACTCAGGAATATTCATCTGGTCTACTAGAAATTAAATATAACTGCTAGTTCCCACAGCACATTTCTTCTCTTATTCCATCTCCTTCTTTCGGTTTTAATTTCTTTTACCTATTCTCAGTTTTTTCTTTAAACTTTTTTGTTGGTGTAACTGCATCATCTAAAAATTTCTATATTTTTGGGTACCTTGTCAGAAGATCATGCCTCTACTATATTTACAATTTTTCTCTATTTTTGTGGAAGGAGAATGTTTAGAACAAACGAAATGGTTATTAAATGGAGCTGAAAGTAAAAAAAAAAAATTTTTCAATTACCTTTAATGAACAACTAGGAAAAAGTAATACGAATATTATATATTTGTTCCTCTTTGTCACCCTAAAACCCTATGTTATGGTTAAAGAAGATACCAATTTAAGAGGCAACGCCCGTTTTGAAGATTTTTTCATAGATCTATTAAAATCTATTTCTACTCAAATGGGTTTCCATTATAAAATAGAGCTGGTGCCAGATAATATGGATAGAGTTTTTAATCCTAGTCTAACCGAGGCTGCCACCAAAACCACGATATTCGCTACAATATCAATGACAAATAAAAGAATTTGGCCAATAATTGCGCAAGGTATCATAAAGTAGCAGATTATCCTTTCTTAGCAGTTCTTTCACCATTAGCGTTGAATAAGAGGATTTGGAGAGCAGAAAGCGGCCTGGAAAGTGTATTAATTCTACATTAAATGTGGTCCTCACCACAATCACGTCGCGACGTTCATATGTGTTGACTTGGGGACAAAAACCCTTGAAGAGTAGAATGGACAGCGCAAAGCTAACTGGGAAGAAACTTTATAATAATGAAGCACTCGCAGGAATTACCAACATGAGATTTCTTTTTAGAAAGTAGATAATTTGAATTGCGATAGACTAAAAAGTAAAAAAAAATTATATAAAAACAGGTTTTTATCGTTATTATCATAATTAATTTAGGCAAAAGAAGTAGAAGTGTACAAATAAATTAGGAGGAGCGTTAGCTGTTACGTTTATTGACTCCATCTTCTAACGAAGAGATGCTAGATGATTAGACTAGTCGTTTTAATAAAGTTAGGCTTTTTGATATTATTTTTTCAAAGTACGTTCAACATGTCCGTAGAATCAGGCACTCCGAATACGAATGTTCGAATTTTGGAAAAGTTTTCGCATTCACAATGCATATGTTTAATATTAGAACTAACGACCTGTTGCATATACTTATTTTTAGCAAACGAGATAATTTTGATTTCCTTTTTATGAATCCACACAGTTGCAAAAACGGAAATAAGAAACCACAAGCGCTCTTTGAATGGTTAAAGAATGCTTCTCATTAGCCGGCATAGACGCACGCAATAGATTAGTAACTGAGAGAATCTCGAAAAAACACCTGTAATTTCTCTACATTTTCGTCTATAACTTTTAATCTCGTGAAACTAACGCATCCCTTAAGATCACCACATTCAGTCCACAATTGGTCCAATTTGGTGTACTAACCGGTCCAAAATTAACGACAAGGTCTTAATTCTTATTTTTTTGCAATTTACTTTAACGCACCTTAACATGTTCTTCATCCAATTACAAATAAATTGGAATTAATATTTCATCGTTATTTGTGGACATATCAGCAAACCGACCGTAATATATAAATCGTTATTCACGGCTGTTTAAGTTTTTTCTGCATTGTGGGCATATATATGAATATAGGATGCACTATGAACCGTTTTTCATCATAAAATATAAAACATAAGCCCGTTCGGCGTACAAGGATTTTTTATTTCATGGCGATCCGTGTATGCGATGATGTCCAAAAAGTAGGTCTACTTGAACCGCTTTGGTATACCTAAGTTTTATATCAAATTATTCCTACGATCCGCTCTTCGTCATAAAATATTAAAAATTAGACATAAACAAGTAAAAACATTATAGTCGGGCAACGCCGCTATTACATACCCTACACCACTTCGCCTAATACAGTTAGTTATTGGCTCGTTTTGGTAATAATACATAAAAAGGTAGACATTATTTTCATATGAAATTTCATGAAGACTCGCTTATTGGAAGGTTACATTTTCTCTCCAAATAAGAGTTTCTTTTCGTGATAGGGTTTATACATGTCACGGTCCAAAAACAAAGGACCGATATGATCCAAATTCTCTACCGTTAATTTTTTTGCGGAAATGCTACTATGGATTAATTTAATATGAAATATTCCGAAGGACTTACTACTCACGAGATATCTTATATGCTGTAGGGCCAAGAAATAGGCCCATGTGGTTGAAATTAAGCCCATTTAATTTTTTTATTTCATTACTATCATAAACAAATTTTCATCACATAATACTTAACTGTTTGCCATTTTTGGCATCTAAGGGTTTGCGTTTCATGAGAATGCTTATATGCGTTAGCATCCAAAAAAGAACCTACTGAGTCCAAATTCGGTAAGGCAGATTTCTTCGTCAATGTATTATTATGAGCCAATGTTTACCATGAAATATTGGACAGTCGACCTATAGATTTAGTTTCCGTAGGAAGGATTATAGCAGAGGGTTGATTTTCATCATAACATATTAAAATATACACTTTTCTGCTCAATGCACGATTAATTTTCATGAAAATCCTTATATTGGGTGGGATCCAAAAAATAAGACGGGATGGTCTAAATGCAGTGAAGCGTTGAAAATTAGAGCTTTTGTAATATGAACTTTAGTTTTTGTTATTTGAGGGGGATTGAAAAAGTTGCCCCAGCCGGTCCAAAGTTTTCAGACCAATTTAGAACGCCGAAATACTACTACTTACCCACTTTTGTCGAAAAATTTTAAAAAATACAGTTTTTTTCCACGTAAAGACGATTCAGAATAGAGCGTTATATGGGGAGTGATACAAAAAGTGGTTCGATCAGAATCGTCCTCAATAGAGCTCGCTCTTGAGCGAAAACACAGTACCAAATTTCAACAAAATATCTTAAAAATTGCCATCTGTAGATTGGACGCTAAAATACATGAGCAGACGTCAGACAGCCAGACAGACTTCAAAATGACCATAATAAATGACCATAATAAATAAATTCAAGTCTTGCTGGGTGTTGTATCGGCACAAACTTAACACACCTTATACAAGTTGTATGCCGTATAATGAAAAAGGAGGAATTCAAGTCGCATCAAAAAGTTCTATGTACACGAACAAACTTCCATATCTGAAATTTTGATTATAATAAATGTGCGCAAATAGAGATTTTCAGACAAAGCAAGCTTGACGTGTCCCCGCCCGCCATCCTCGTAAACACATTACTATTCTTTACCGGCTTTAACAACTCATATGGTTTTTACGTAAACAAGTAAACAAAACGCGCATGCAAAAAGGGAGAAAGAAAGAACAAACATAGAGATGATATGCGAACGTATCTACCAAATCGATTAACCAAAATAGAGAAAGGTGATGAAATTGTTTGTTTACATTCTTTATGTGTTTAGCAGCAATAGAAAAAAATTTTGATTATATGCACCCAACTTCAGAAAAGTTAGGATTTTAATATCTTATGACGAAAATTATTCCACAATAGTAATTTGATATAATGAGCTCATCTCAATTTTGAAGTCTCTTAGGCGCAACCATTCTTACGTAAAGTAAGCCTTTTTTTGCAAGTTTTAATATACAGTCCCATAATAATAAGTTAAATATAAAAACAAGATATAATTTTTATATTTTATTGCAAAAATAAGAATTATGTTGGACAATGTGAGTTAGAGTATTTAATAGCGGCTTAGCCGACCTTAATGTTTTCACTTGTTATATGTTCTACTTATGAACTGAATTTTTATTGTAGATCAACCTTAAATTTTTTTGTAATAAAAGTGAATTGTTTTTGTTTTATGAATAGGTAATATGGGTTTCGTAATAATTTTATTTGCACTGTTTTTAGGACAATATTTATATTTTTCTAACTCACATGATTTTTTAAATTTGTGAAACATATCCCCATACTTTCCATATATTGCATATATATTATACACGATTTTTTATACGAGTTTGTAAGGAACATATTTACCGCGTAACAAGAGGATTGGCTGTATTTAACTTTTAATTGCTTGGTGTTTCAACTAAACTTTTATTACGATGTGCATCAATATTGTCATTCGGTATTATTAATAATTATTATATTGGCAATAAACCAATCGATTTGATAAGTAAAGCATTTCTTACATTTTATTACAAAATTACAATATTTCGCGTTCGTTGTGTGTAGTCCCTGTTACTTTAAACTTTTTTCATGTTATCTACTGTGAAATTTTAAATATTTGAATATTTTCTTTATTTTTACTTTTCACCTTGTACATTACTTGTTTATTTTCACTACCCATACGACGTAGCAATCCCCGATTTTTATTTGCGGTCTGATGAACGAGGCGATCAAATCGAATTATTTTCAGGTTGTAAACCCGAAAAAATGACACTGTGATAAAAGTATTTGCTAACGAATAAAGGAGATGGAGTCTACGATTGTGGGCTGGACTACTCTTCCTATAAACACTATATCTCATACCATATATAATTATATAAGCTATTAACCAAAATTTCAAATTATATAGTATAAAAGGGTTTCAATTTGGACAAACTAAATATATATTAAGCAAACAATTTACAAATTTAAAATAAACGGTTTACATTATTCGCTTGCGTTTTTCTCTTTTTGGTTGATTTGAAGTAATAAGTTGAAAAAGTTGTTGTGCTGTGCCGAAAAACGGAATAACGCATCATTGTGTCACTTGACTGTTTCAAAATATATCCTTATAACTATATACTAAACAGGTAAATTCTTTGAGATGAAAATTAAATGTAAGGGTAGCTAGAATCGAGTTCCATAAACTACTCGGCAAAAAATAAACAAGAATGACGTATATATTGCAAAATTAGCCGTGAAATCCGTGTAGCGACAACAAAACGAATTACGCGATACCATTTAACTGAAAGTTGAAGAAGGACATTTAACGCCTACTGTGAAACGTTCAATTTTACGGATATATTGTATCCTTATTTTAAATTTCTTAACATATGCTTTGGGCACCCATTATTTGCATTTCAGCAAAATTGAGATTTTTATCGCCATATATAAGACGCAAGTGCAAACGTTCTCTTTATCTCAAGTGAAAAAAAATTTTACTTTGGCAATCCTGCGTTAGTAATAAATATTTCGTCAGCACTATTAAATCCAAATCGAAACTATCGGAATAATCTTTAAAAAGACGGAAACAAAGAAAGTAGGACAGGAATTATAGAATAACAAATCTTTAAATGGTAAACTGAGCAACAAAGGTTATACGAAGTTTAGTTCCAGACAGAAAAGAGAGTAAAGCAAAACAGAAATAAAAATTATATATATCAATTTCAAACACTTATAAATACTGTGAAATTGCACAAAATTCTAGCCATCAGCTGTGATCACCAATTCCAGTTGCAGCCAAAAAACAGCTTCAGCGAAATGTCGGTGACAGATTTTATAAAGGGTCTGCCTGTAATTGATGTTCAAAATTTTTCGCAATTTAATACGGAACAGGCATTGCGTACTTCGCAGAAACGACCTTCTGTGTATTTGCCTACCGAAGATTATCCGTCTGAGCAGCATATAGTTATGGATAAACGCTCTGTGCTTCTACGATACCTCACGCAACAGTGGGACAAAAAGACTTTGCCACGCAAACGTGATCACGGTAGTGAGGGCGCAGCAACGGGAACAACCACCACCGCTAATGGCGTCGTGAACAGTTGTAAAAAGCGTCCCCGTTTAGAGGTTGAATAAATGTATTTATGTTGTTGGTTGTGTGTGAGGGTGGTTGAGAAGAAGAGTTTAGTATACATATATGTATATGCATAGTAAACTAATGCATCTGGAAACTGTCATTTAACTATAAAAATAATATCAGTGCTAAGTAAAAAAAATTCATTTAGAGGGCATATAAGACATCACCAAATTTAAATTCAAATATTTTGAGTTAAGGCTTTTTTATACATAATTTCGTGAACATCGTAATTAAGTTTAGTTTTTTTCCTTCTTTTGTAACGTTCTTTTTTTAAAGCATTTCCTGTTCTTTTAACACAATTAAAAAATAAATAATTATTTAATATACATACGATAGAATTTTAATAAATATTTAATATAAAAATTGTATATTGTTTTTATTTTTAATTAACAATTTTCTTTATTGCCTTTCCTATTGTTTAAAAAACGCAATTACTTGTTACTATAAATTACTTCCCAGTTCCCTAAAATGCGTTTAATGATGTAAATCCTTGGGATCTGGTTTGCCATATTGCTTTTCCCACCAAGCTACGAATTGCTGTTTTCGTTCTTCGCGTTTAGCAAAAAATTCGGGATATTGAGCTTTTTCCAGAGGATGCCAATAATCAAACACCCAATCGGGTAGTTCTACCTCTCGTTCGAAGGCGCAACCACCGGGACTATTCGCCTCTGTTTTAAAGATAATTCTGTAAAAAAGCGCTTTCTTATTCAGCAAAACTTTTTCAACTTACTTTTAAGGGGCTGATAATGCATCGTATTAAACAATTCTTTTTCACCTTCCTCTAATAAGCAAGCTGCCACAGCCATATCTTTAACATTGCGATTATCATCAAAGCGCTTTCGCAGTAATACTGCCCGGTAACGATAAATTTCTCTAGAAAATTTTTTTATAAAAGCCATATAAATTACATAATCTACAGATCCTTGCTTACAAACCTGCGATCATACCAAGATTCTAAATTGCGTAAGGCGCGTTTATACAAACTGCATACTTGCCGCGCGTGAGTTACAATACCCGAAGGTATATTCATTTTAACGATTTTTTTTAAATTTCCAGACACTAAATAATCCTTCCCGTATTTTTTGCTTTTCTTACTCTTCAATACTCTCTACCGGAACGCAGCTGTTTTTGCAAACATCTGTTATTTTTCAGTAAAAACAGGGATACTAAAAATGTAAAGAAGTGAAAGGTACGATCTATGCGATGTCGGAAACAGAAAAGCCACACAGTTTTTTAAATGGATAATAACGCCAAAAGTAAGACATAATTAATTTGCTGCACTACAGAGATAACGGGTTGGTGATGAACGATTAAACCGGAAAAGTCAGGAAAAAACAAATTTTAAAGATATAGATTATATGTTTAATGTACATATATTTTGTATACATATTTTATAAAATAAAAAAAACTAGTGAAGGAAACAATTCGTTAACTAAAACAAAAAAATGTAAGTAAATTTGGATGAAGAAACTGGGGGAAGCTCAAATAGAACAAAAATTAAGCGGATAAAGATAAAATTGGATGCAAAATATGCAGAACAAAACGTTAGTCAAAGTTTACAGTGACCACATATTTTTAAACTAATCAAAAAGAAAAGAAAGCTAATTTGCTTCTTTACAAAATTATTAGAAGAAGTGGGGTTTGTTATTGTTTCGTTTCGCCCTGCTTATTATTTTCACGCTCATGAATTTTTTTCCAATTTAGCTATCACACGGAATCGAAAACAGTTCTTGCCTTATCTATAAAGGAAATATGCAAAGAAAGCGAAATCTGAGACGAAAAAAAATTACAAAAAATTGCATCCCAGACGGAAAAGTAAAAGTGTGGAGGGATCGGGACATGCGGCTTGTGATATAAAATTGAACATTTCTCGTTTTGGATCATCATAATTGAAACCAAACTAACAAGATTCGAAAGACGCAATAGAGAAGACGAAAGTAGAAATCAATAAAGGATTTTCTTTGCATACACTAGCAAACACAGCAAGAAGAATTAAATAACATTTTCTTAACTTTCCAAGTTTCAATGGTCAATTCAAATTTATTGAAGCAAAGAAAAATGAACTGAATAATACAGAGAAAAAGAGTTCGATTTTCATTTGACGAAAAATATTGTTTTCAAAAACTAAGTTGATTTTTCGTTGTACGCACGTTGTAAATACAACATTCCCTCTGAACAACAAACCAATCAACGTATCCTATATGAACTCATTTTATCGGTCTTCCTGTTTTATAAAGTTCCATCTCTTTGTTCTTCGTATGAGATAAGTATCGTAAAATCCGTTTTGCAGCTTTCAAATCGAACTTTATATGTACTAAATGGGGTTAGCTAACACATGAAGCAATTACAACTTCATATACAGTAATAATCGTAAATCATTTAAGTTTCCCTCGCAAAAACTTAGTTAATAATTTAATATTGCTTGCTTTAGTGAAGATTGTGTACATGACAATAATAATATATTTCATATTTTAGAATATCCTGTAATGAAGTTTTTAAATGGTGCCGAAGTACGTCAAACCTACTTCGATTTTTTCAAAAAAAAACAGCACATCTATGTTCATTCCTCGAGTACAGTTCCATTAGATGATCCTACGCTGCCTTTCGCTAATGCTGGCAAGAATCAATTTAAATCAATTTTCTTAGAATATCATTGATATCATTTTTTATGTCAGGTCGTTGTAATATTTGTTGATGAAAATGCTATTTTTTATATTATTGATTTCTACAAAATAAACATCCCGGCTTATAATAAGTCTACCTTTTGATTTATCGTATAATCTATAC